>AYEL01060935.1:0-163923 GCA_000484575.1 Olivierus martensii | reverse complement strand
TTATATTTTTATATATATATATAATTTTTTAATTATATATTTTCAAAATTAACTCGTAAAAATGATTTACACAAAATTATATCGTGATTTTTATAAATAAATAATAAACAACAAAAGTGATTTTTATTTTTAACAATTTGAAACTACAATATTTGATGCATCGTAAATTTCTTTCCGAATGTTTTTATTTTGTTTTCACTTTAATCATTGAAAATTATTAACTTCTAAAGCACTAATTGATTTATTATTAAAAAGAAGAAACCTACAAGATTTTTTGTAGTTATAGGCGCAAGTAATTTTTTGTAGTTATAGGCGCAAAATGCAAAAAAAAAAAAATCTAAAACTAACTTTGTTTGTTATAACAAATAAATACAATATAATTTTCCTTTTATATAAAAAAAGGGGAAAACTATCTTAGTAAATACAGTAACACAAATATTCTTCATAACAGTTTATAAACATAGGCAGGCAAAGTTTTCTGTTCCACAAGTTTTACTTTTTATAAGCAATTAGGAAGGAAAAAATCATAACTGCATAATTTTTTTCTTTTTAACTGTTTGTAAAAAATATGACTATGGACTGGAAAATATCAGCTTACTATACCAATGATAATTGCCATCTATGGATAATTTGAAGATAAAATGGAGATGTTAGTTGATTATTAAAAACATATTTATTTCTTTCAGATTTAATAATACGCTATAAGACTTTTTAAAAGTTATGTTCAAAATTATGTTTATCTTTGACTAAATGTTGATGT
Source organism: Olivierus martensii (assembly GCA_000484575.1). Lineage (NCBI taxonomy): Eukaryota > Metazoa > Arthropoda > Arachnida > Scorpiones > Buthidae > Olivierus > Olivierus martensii. The sequence goes on along the minus strand of AYEL01060935.1, from coordinate 163,163 downwards.
GCCGCAAAAAATATTATTCTATCGTCATTACTATACTAGATGATAAATAATAAGCGGATGAAAATTCTCTCAAACTTTAGTAAATTTAGTTCTTAGTATTATTTTCCTCAAAATTTAGTAAAATTCTTTTAAATTTAGCATTCGAAATATCGGAAGTTATAAACTTTTAATAATTAAAATGACTGTACTTACTTAAAAAATTTAAAGATTAACAATACTGTAAAAAACATAAAGATGCATACATACTGAATGAAAAAATATCAAAATTACTACATTTATTTAAGTGAATTTCTAGAATGATGAACTTATAAATTATTAAAATATCTCTAAGGAATATGTTGATTACCTTGAAATACTAGCTTTAAATTATATCATTTAAATAATCATTAAAACTGTCTATTAAAATAATTTATGCCTTTATTATACAGTATTGTGTTGTGAACTGAATGTAAAATTATACTGGAAGTGAGTGTATAATAATATTTTTTTTTTATTTCAGTGATAATTTATACTTTTTTATAATATCTATGAATCTTGTCTTGATATGTATATAATGTAGGATTTATTATAAAATGCATACTGTTTTTTAAATACAATATTCCTATAAATAATATAGTGTGATACGTAACAGTTTTATTATAAAATCTTGAGAAAAATATTAATCATAATTTTAGTAATATTTTAAATTGAAATAAATATTCTTTCTATAAAGCTTATTGAATATCTAAAAGGATAAAAACAATTACAGGTGTCCCTCACTATACACGATCTCACTTTATGCGTTTTCGCTACAACACGATTTTAGAAAGTAAATTAACTTTTTAAATTAAAATTTTTTTTTTAAATTGTCTCGTAGATGAATGCAGAGCTTCTGGAAATGAAAAACAACGTGAATGATAAAAGTCAGGAGTCCTTTGTTGCTGAACCCATCAAACAACATTCAACAAAACAAATAACTAAATTTTTTAAGCATATTGATAGTGTCGTCAGAATAATTGAAGAAAATGATTCTAATGACTATTTGGCGCCAAAGTTGCATGAGAAATTCAGAATTCTTTGGCTTGCTACAGTGAACTTTATAGAGAGAGGACGAATGCTGCTTGTCAGCTGAGTCTCGACTGTTTCATTAAAGGCTGTGACACACTGAACGCGAAGAGAAGCAAAGTATAAGAAAGCAACTTCGCGCAGTTATGCACGTATAGTGTGTCTTGGACTAGCTTTTCCCGTGCGGCTGCTAGAGTTAACGCGCATAGCCGCGCGAAAGGAGATGAAAAAGTTGAACTTTGACCAATCAGCACGCACGAACAATACTGTGCATCAAGACGTGAAGGAAGCAATGAACCAATAGAAACGAATGTTTCATAAACTTGGAAATTGGCGAAAGTCACCGGTGTGGTTGGGATTCAGATATAGAATTTGTTTAAAAGTACAAAAAAGACCATATCTATATCACATGAGATTAAAAGAATACCGAAAATATACGTTCACTTCTTTCTAATAACAAATTAATCACACTCCGCCAACGACCTCTATCGGCAAATCCATGAAATATGAGAAATAAGTCGACTGCAATGTAGACAGGCTGCGGCGCACTGCAACGCGAATCGAAGGATGCAAATATTTCTGTCATCTTTGCTTCGCGTTCAGTGTGTCACGGCCTTTAAAAAGTTGAAGATCATCAGCATATCAACCAAGAGACTTCAAGAGAGCAAGAGGGTGGTGATCCAGACCCAGTCTATTCAACATTGAATTGAAGACTGTGAGAATTATGTAGTATTTAGTCATAGAGTGTGGTGATCCAGACCCAGTCTATTCAACATTGAATTGAAGACTGTGAGAATTATATAGTATTTAGTCATTTATGACTTGTATTAATTAAATTCATTCATTCATTAAAATTTGTGTGTTTTTATTTATAAGTTTAAATAATTCATATATTAAAATTTGATCTTTTGTTCATGGATGTAAAGTTTTCATTTTTTTATCCTTCTGAAGAAATCCTGTCCCTATCTCACTCATTCTAAATTCAACTCACTTTACGCGATTTCGTGTTATGCTATTATTTCATAGAACCAATTAATCGCGTAAAGCGAGGGACACCTGGGGTCCTAGTCTCGAGTTTATTGTGTTACAATGCATTCGTGTTAGCAGTATCACGTGGCACCAACTACCTATCAATTCTGTCTAAACATGGGAGTTGGTGTCACGTGATACTGCTAACATGAAAGCGTTGTAACACGATAAACTCAAGACTAGGGCCCCTGTACTGTATTCCAGATTAAAAATGATTAATTGTTAATTTTTAGCCTTCTTTCTGAAGAAAATGAAGGCTTATAAATTCGTCTTGGATGTCCCCACTAATGACATTTGAACCAATTAGCAGATTTTCATAAATTTTGGTAGTGATGTTTTGGACATCTTCATTAAGGAACACCTCCACGCCTCATCCTTTAATCCTGCAGGATATAATTTCATTTATTTTTTCGCAATTTTAGTTTATATTAGTGTCAATAGATGGTGATAAATGTTAGCAGTGTAGGGATAACATATGGCTTACCTGATTTCCTAAAAAATGCCCATAATCTCAAAATCTATCATAATGATGGCACAGTCCTATTGTGATATCATCAGGGGCATCGAGAAACTGCGCCTGTGGGTGAATTTTTAAGCATCGTCCTTCTACGATAAACAAATTGTGGGATAATGTCCAGGCCCGGGGAATTTTACCCATCATCCTCCTCTCTCATCGGCTCTGGACGTCATCATAATATGACAATGGACTACGTCACAAATCTCCGATGATTGATAACGTTATAAATATGTTATAGTCTCGGATATTACATAATTATGATGTAATTTTTTTTTTCATTTTAAACAATTCAACCTTGCCCAGATTTCATTCACAAATATCACAGTTTGATTGCATTTCTTTGTTCAATAACAGTTAGAAATTGCTTTTTAATCCTTTTTAATCTTAATTTTACTGATAATCTGAACACACACACACACTAGAAAGCAGTGAATGAAAGTAAAATTTTTATGAATGAGCAAATAGATTTGTACAAATCCCATTTCATTACTTTTCTTTAGGCCTTTCCGTGAATTTTCACTAAAAAGGCAGAAATCCTATGGGTCATTGTAAACTTTTACTTTATCAATAAAAATAGCGCCCCTTCTTGACCTGGCGCCTTTATTTGGGGTACAACTTGGCCGCTCTTACCTAATTACTCTTATAAGAAATAAAATAAAAGAAAAACATAACGCTATTTCTGCGAACGTTTATCAAAAAAAGTCATTTGCCCGCAAATAACGGAAATCAGTTAAAAATTTGCGCCCCTAATCAAGCTGAGCCCGTGGCGAATGCCGCTTTAGCCACGCCCTAGTTACGGCCCTGATGAAAAGAAGAAATAAAAGCTACATCCCTTTTATCTTTCCAGTTCGTTATTATTATTCCATCGTATTCGACACATCTTTTTTTTTTAATTTTGTCGTTTTTATTATATTTGGCACATGCTTTCTATCTGCTCTAAGCGTTACTGTGATGTTCACTCCACGATCTCTCAGATAAACCAACTTTAGAGAATTGTAATAGTTATTCAACCATAGATATATCCTTTGTATATAAACGGTTCAATAAGTTTCAATACAATTTTTGAACATTTAGAATTGAGAATGTTACCTATGTTTTTTTTTATTTCCAGTTTGTCCCATAAATAGAAATTTTCTTTCATTTATAAAACCATAGTTTCTCCATTTCCATTCTTCACCTTTTTCACTCTTATTCGTATTATCCGATTCGTTTTCTTCAATCATCTGACAGTCTGCATAATCTACTTCATTTTCATAAGAACTCTTCCCCAAGATCGTTGTCGTCTGATATCCTCCTGTTCTTCCCCCAGGGTATTTGCAGACCATTAAAGACGTTTCAAATCAAATGAGTCAGAGAATTTAAAAAAAACATCTGATGTGTGCATAATCTACTTCATTTTCATAAGAACTCTTCCCCAAGATCGTTGTCATCTGATATCCTCCTGTTCTTCCCCCAGGGTATTTGCAGACCATTAAAGGCGTTTCAAATCAAATGAGTCAGAGAATTTAAAAAATTTGCCAGATCGGAGCTGGAACTGTCTCGAAATTGTTACAACTAAAACCTAATGGTTCATAATTACGAACACGTGTGTCTTAATTTATTGGATTAACAAATTACAACATGATCCGCCAAAGGATCTTACATGTATCGTCTATTGAATTCGCAATTTTCAAAGAGTTGAAAGCGAACGAATGACGTCAATACAGAACCTTTCCTTAACTCACGCTTGGACGTGAGGAAGTTTCTAGCGATGACTCGAAATTACGCCATGATTAATCAAACTAACCTAATCTAACTTACGTCCTTGACTTAACCTAATAAATATTATCAATAGACTATTTTTAATGCCAATTCTTAGTCATTCTATTAAGTGATTTTCTCATTCTAGGCCTATTATAATCTGCACAAACAGATGTTGAAATTAGCCGAACTTAGGAATCAATGGTCCGATTCCGCACTTAAAAGAATTTTCTAAGGAATGGGAGCGAATTCAATCTCGGGTCCTCTGGATGGAAATTCGATGCATTTTCTGATGGCCAAATCGTAGAAACGCTTCAGCCCCTTGAAAATATTTATCATGGGGTCCGGGCCTGACCCCATGATAAACATTTTCAAGGGACGTCGATACTCGTCTTCTACAATTCGGCTGGCTCCTCCCCATAGATGGGCGGCCTGTGGAAGGACTAGATCCTTGGAAAGAACTTGTTTCGCCCTGCCACTAAGAGGCGTCATCTGTTGACTTAAAAAACCGACCAACGCCACTTAAAGAATCTAAAACGTTTTGAAAACAGGTTGCTATTGAGTAGATTTTTACTATTTTGTATTTGTCATACAAAATGATAAAAAATTCATTATTTACTACAAAAAATATTTAGTGTCTAGTTTTTAATTAATTTATAAAAATATACTGTAATACAAAAAGTGCTTTTAGAAAATATCCCGACACTTTTAAGCTGTTTCCTTATAAAAGTATATCTATATTGAATTTATATAGAAGAAAGGATTAAAAACATGTTGTAATTAAATTATAACAGTCATTTTAATTTTTTAAAATATTTCATCATAAAAATGTTCAAAAAATTCCGGCAGGGGTTGATTTTGGAGTAGCTGCATTCACTTGTTATCCTATCTTTTCTCCAGCTGATGATGATGAGGAAGAGAAAAACTAGTAACTTTATACAGCTATTTAATAAAATATCAGTGAGATTCAGAGATGAATTGATTTGGAAAATATAGGAAGAAAAATCGAATAACGATGGAAAGCGTTGGGGAATTCGAATATAATACCAAAGATCTCATAGGTCATGGTGCGTTTGCTGTTGTATTTAAAGGAAGACATAAAATGGTAAATGTCATTATTGTTTACGTTTTTGATAATGTTATTATAACGATTCAAAGTCTTATCATGCGATGTTAAATAAATAGATAGATTCTATTAAAAGTATTGATTGTGTTCGTTATAGAATCAACCTAAATTTTTCATATCTGTAAACAAATGTTGATGCTATTTTTGTCAACATTATTAAAATCAATCGAGTTCAATCTTTCTGATTTTTATGATATGATTAGCAAAAAACTGATATAAATTTAATCAACTTCGTATTGGTAATTTATTCTACCATACTTTTTCATCCAGTTTAATATATTTTTGCAAAATACATAAATATCTGTCGCAGTTTCTATAAACAAAAATGAAGTAAAGATGTAATCTTGAAATTTTGTATATATATACGGACGGATGTAGGGAACATCTTCCAATGAAAAGTTTGCCCCTATATATTCTTAGCTATAGCCACATGTTAAAGTAAAGCCAAGCCAGTCCTCAGTGCTAGCTTTTTAAATAATGCTCAAAGTTTTTTTCAAATCACTTTATTAGAAAGAAACTATGCAATTTGTCCTGTGGCTATTGATTACTTTTTATGATACTGTTCTAACATCTGTTAAGTGATGAAATATAAAATTTGAAATTTCACTTTTGTTTACCTCATCAAAAAGTTAATGAAAAAATGCTTATATGGAGAAAACGAAAAAGAAGATTATGATAAAAAAATAAGGAAAAAACAAGAATTTTTATCATAGTTGAGCTTTTAAACAACCTGAAAGGTTTGGGAGTAGATCATATTCTTGGCAGCTTTTGCACAAGAATCTGATAACAATAATACATATGCAAATTGATAAACCTTTGATATATCTATCAAATCCTTCAGATTGTTTGAAATTTCAATTGTGATAAAAATTCTTGTCTTTTACTTTTTTTGCCATCATAATCTATTAGATTAATTGCTCCATAGGAGCATTTTTCCACTAATATTTTAATATTTGTACACTATAACTTTAAAAATTGTTAAATTTTTGGTAAAAATTATAGTAGAAGTGTTATGATTCTTATCATATAAGATGAGTTTGAATTTATTTTATAAAAGTTAAGACTATTATATATGTAGTAAGTCTAAATCAAAGAACTTAAGTAAATTTTTCAGTTCAAAAATACTTTTTGACTTATTAATAGTTAAATATTTTTATTTCATATCCATTTTAACATAGAGAAAATCTGCCCAATATAATTTATTATTTTAAATAGTAAATTGGGTGGAAAATTGCAAAATGTAAACAAAAATTGGCATATGTGATTATTCCATGAATAACGTATTTTTAAGCATATACATCAGTTCCTTGCATATCAAGGTGAAGTTGATATTAAAGTTTGAATTTTGAATATCTTTTATAAAACAAAATGCACATATTTTATTATGAATACTTTTTCAAAAAAATTTATTATGCTTTTAATGCAAAATGTAGAGAGATAATTTTGCTAATTTGTAATCTGAATATGATGATGAATTTTGTATATCAAATAGTAATTTATGATTATTAATCTTCAGTTTTTATTTAATTTTATAATTTGCTATTAAAATCAAACTTAATCATATTGGCATCAAAATTGAAACATATAATGTGACAATTTTTTTTTCTGATAAGTCCAGAAATATATATTGAAACAAAATAACTTTTTGATTCAAAATACTAGATGGCCATAAAATAACGAAGGGTGTTCAGAGCTCTCTAGCACATCAGGTATTGGACAAAATGTAACAAAATTTGGTGGATGTACACAGTGGAACATGTGGCCGATAAGTTGTGTACCGCCATGGAAGATGTCATGCGCTTTGAACTCATGTGTAATTAACAATAAATATTGGCAGGTATTGTTTAGAAACTTGATGTGTACTATCTCATTTGGTGATTACACATTCCTTAATCACACTTTCTACACTTCTGCAGTGCCGCAATCCCCCTGTTGGCAACTTTTGGCACTTAATTTTTTTTTTCGAAATTGAAACAGCAAGTTCCACTGTGTATGTCCACCAAATTTTGTTACATTTCATCCAATACATAATGTGCTAGAGAGATCTGAATACCTCACATTATTTTATGGCCACCCGGTACATTAATCTGAAAGTGAATTTATTTTTTATAAAGAAAATTCCAATTCTATTTCTTTATTAATTTATTCAATATTGGCAAAACCATATTATATTAATAAATATTCTTCTGATTATAAATGATAAAAAATAATAGCTTATAAGATATATAGTCATTAACTATCTGGAGAATTCAATTTAAATTCCAGGACCTTTATCTTTAAATTCTTTCAAGGAGATCCAGTTTTAGTTTTAGATCCACCAAACTCATTTTTCAAGTTTGTTGTCCATTATGGATATTGCCTCTGTGATAAGGTCTGAAACATTTGCTGTCAAATATTGATATATTTTCTTTAAAATTTCTGTCTACTTTCATTATTTTATTTAAAAATAATTCATTTTCTTGTTTCCGAAATTTGATAATTTATTATTACAGATAAAAAACAATTTGTATTTAGTAATTCATATTAAAACTTTGCCATATTTCTTTCGATAATCTATGATGTTTTTTTTCCGATTAATCTATGAGTACTTTTAAATCATTAAATTATTTGAAAAAAGTTGACGTTAAAGAATATTTAATTTAAAAAAATACAATATTTAATTTTTTTGCTGATTATTTGAAACGAAACATTTCTAAACATCGTACTAAAAATATAATTATTTCTTTTATTGACTTATCCTTTCTAAACTAAATGGCCGCATTATAAATCATTTGCTCACTATCTTGGAAAATCCGAATCTCATGCCTGTATTTTTCAGGAGATCATAGCCTAGCCCATTGAACTCCATCATTCAACCTCTGGTTGATCCTACTATGGGTATTGGCCATCCTGTGGTGGAATCTAAAAGTGGTCGCCTCTAGGTTTAAAATATCCAACGTATGATATGAAAGCTTAACTAAAAATAATAACTTTGGTTCTTCAACAGCCCATCAGGAGGACATATTACCTATTAGATTAAAAATTAATTTAAATCTTTATATCTACTTTAATCTTTGAAAACTTTATCCAAAAGTACTCTTGCAAGATTTAAATTGAGTTATTGTTCCCATTACCAAGTTGATTGACAGAATAATTCCTGTGATGTAAAAAAAAAAGAAAATTGAGTTATTGTTCCCATTACCAAGTTGATTGACAGAATAATTCCTGTGATGTAAAATAGAATAAAAAACTATTTTATATAAAAGATTATAGCAAATCAGACGTTTCCTATTTTTTTTCAGAAGCTAACTAACTTCCTATTTATTTTTTATTAGAAAAGTAGCAATTTAATATTGACGCTGAATCTATTTTCTTTACTGACCTAATATATTCGATGTCATCATAACAAAGACATGACTACCTGCCTTCATTCAAAAGAATATTCTGGTTTTCCTTCGACATATTTAAAAATTTCCTCACTGTATAAAAACTTGCAGTTAAAAATTTATATTTATATTAAATAAAATATTAAAGTTATTCAATATTTTCGTGTTAAAAAGAAAAGAAGAAAGAGATATTTTTCTTCTTGTCAACCTATGACTACCAGATTATTATGCCAGATTAATAAAATATTTTGAAGGTCTTTAGTTACCAACCTTCTATTCTGTTATATAAATTTTTTAAGTATTAAAAATATCATCTGTTTAAATCATTATTTGTTAATTATAGATAAAGGAATTGTCGTTTTAAATTTTAAGTTAAATAAAAATTTCTGAAGAGACTATATATAATTATTGTTTATTTTAAGCTTATTAGTAATATGTCTATAAATCATAATATTCTGTATAATATTTTTATTTTATCCTTTCAGGAAAATAATAATAATAATCATCGCAACTCTAGTGTTTAAATCACAATAAATATCCATTAGTATAATACTGTTCAATATCTTTAAAAAAGATATTAAATGATCTAATTATATGCTAAATTTTATAAATTTTTCTTCGGCAGGATCTCAGCATTATAACCTTGTTGAAGAATTTTCAGTTGATATACTCTCAAACGCCTTTTTCCGGTTGATGTGTGATGTCTTGACACAAAATTTAATTTTAAAATTATTTTTTTATTAAAAAATATGACATCTTACATTATCTAAATTATGTTACATATCTATAGCACTTTTGTCGACTATTAAAATAATTTTCTATTCTATATTAAAAAAGTCTTTAAGTTTTTATAAAATATATAAAAGCTTTCTAAAAATTTTATATTATTTAGATGTATAATTGCATACAATATAATTAAATAGGATTATTAATATATTTAAATAATATTTACAAGTATCCCTTAATGGTTAAGACAAAATCAAAGCAAGCATTTCTTAAATTAATATAATTAAAGAAATTCTCATAAACATAACACACATTTTTATAGTAACGCGTTTTCAAAGATAGTAAAATCAACTTATATTTAATCAATGAAATAATTCTAAAAAACTAACAATGTAGTTTAACATTCCTTATATTTTTATATATATTGGAGATATCAATTTTTATTTATTTATTTCATTAATTCAAATGAAAACCTTTACGATCTTTGAAAAGCATTACTACAAAATGCGAAATATTTCTGCAATTTTTTTGTCCGTGGCCTGTTTTGTTTATGCTTTCCTTTTAGTATAATTCTTGACAAACTCGACCTTCAAACAACAACAACAGTTTAAAATATTTTATTTTTCAATGAGTTAAATGTATTTCGAGTTGAAGGTCTAAATTGTCTTCATTCCTCATCAGTACATTTGACTAAAATTAAAATATTTAAAATTATTACATAGAAACTGTTACACAACAATTTACAATTATTTCATCTTACTTTTCTGTATTGATTTACATAATACTCGATATTTCTTTGTTGCATTGTTTTTTTTCCACAATTAAATATTACTGTATATTTTTATCCTATAGGGAAATACATTTTTAAACTATATACTAATTAAATAATAAAGTTTTTTTAAACTGTTAATTGTCTTTTAAATTCGTAATTCTGATTACATTATATCAATTTATCTTCTTTATTATTACATCATATAATTTTTAAAATTTTGTAAAAATAGCATCTATGTTAAGACCAATGTTAAGGACGAAGATTTAGATTTTATTTTACAAAATTTAAAAAATTATTTAATGTGATAGTAAAGAAGATAAATTAACAGAATGTTACCGGAATTAAGAATTTAAAAAGTTAATTAAAAATTAAAATATATATAATTTAACTAGGATATAACTAAAAATAAATGTATTTGCCTGCCTATGAGATAAGAACATAAAAATTTAATTGTAAAACAAAAAGTTAAGATGTAACGACAACTAGGAAAAAAATACCGAGTATTATGTAAACTGATATAGGAATGTAAGATGAAATAACAGTAAAATATTTTGTAATAATTTTAAATATTTTAATTTTAGTCAAATGTACTGATGAGGAGTGAAGGCAATTTAGACCTTCAACTCGAAAAACATTTACTCATTGGAAGATAAAAGATTTTTAAACTGTTGTTGTTGTTTGAAAGCCGAATTCGTCAAGAAATAGGCCAAAAGGAAACTGTAAACAGTGAAATATTTCTCTTAAATGCACTGTTTTTGCATTTCTTTAGGTATTTTAACGTAAGAAATTCGTGATTCGAATTTGTCCCAGTCACTATGAGACATCCTGTATATACCATTAAAAATATAATTCAATATATATATATATACTGTACTATATTTATTTAACCTATTGAAATTTCTCTTATAAACTACTGTATATACAAAATATAGGAAATATTCCTTATGGTAATTCATTTTAAAGAACTACTAAATGATATATATCTTGTTTTTGCTAATATGATCACTTAAACTTGTTATCATTTATAAAATATATTATATATATACTATATACAATAGACTTTTAATTATCTAGTGTTGGATTGTCCAGAATGAGGATTAGCAGAGAGTAATTAACTATATCCCGAAGTGATAGTTAATTATCGATGTTTTTATCTTAGACACGCTATCTGAAAGATTTTTAAATGTCTCAGATTAATTTTTTATTATATCTTAAATAATTGTCAATAAAAATTATAATCAAATTAAAATTAAAAATATTGCAATAATTACTTGCTGCAAAATAAATTTCTTGTTTCCTTTTTCAGGAAATTATAGAACATTTAGATATATTTATATATGTAATTTATTTATTTTTTAATATTAAATGTATATTATACATAATTCCGATTTTTCGAGTATTTTTCGGATCATCCAGAATAATTCTTGTCCCAATTATCACGGTTAATCGGAGTAATATTATAATTTGTTTCAATCTGCAATGGAGAGAGTATGAAAAAGAGATTGTGATATTTTTAATAATTAGAATTAATGATTGCTCAATCTTCTATCAATTTTTAAACTTTTTTTTATAATTGTTAAACTTGATTTTAAACATTATGTAATCAATATTAAGTTATTATTTACAAGATATATAAAAATATTATTGGTTAATGCTTTTAAAATAAACTACCATAAGTGTATCCATTACTAATTTGGTGTCCATGATATTATCGGCACTCTTATAACATTTTTAAACAGTATATTCGATAATATCTGCTATATAAAATAAATCTAGTATATATATATAATAAGACTGTTTATAGTTTAATATTGATAATCTTTCTATTTTTGGATTTGTTTAGCTCAAAAATACTCGCCATTGGCACCAAAAACTGTTTCAACTTTACATAGCCAACCTTCCAAAGTGTATTTAGTGAAGGCACAAAATAAGATACATTAAAATTATGCTTTATTTTTTGAAGATTTAATCAATCTAATTCAAACTAACTAGAGTATTTTTTATTGTTTTTTAATAACTAAAGTATATATTGATAAACATAAATTTCTATAAATTTTTAACCAGCCAATGTTTCTCAATCCGTGAGCCCTCTATGATACAAAAATAGAACCATTTCAAAAATAATTGTAAATAAAAAATAGTCAATAAATCTTATGCTTAATTCTAAAGAAAAATGTAATTATTTTTTTTGTAAAGAGCCAAATATAAAATAATTCAAGACTGAGAAACAACGAGTTTCTTTTTATAAAAAAAAAAAAAAAAAACAGTCTGCAGTGTGGACAAACTATTTTTATTCAAAACACAAGTCATATTTTTAATTTTAAAACAATTTTTTCTACATTTCACAAAATAATAAATACCGGTAATTAAATACATTGGCAATTCTTAGAAAATTTATTGATTTAAAAACAATAACATCGATGGAAGGTCGTTTATCAGAGAATGCAGATGATAATAACCTAATTAAATATGACAATCGAAACGTGTTCGTATAAAAACTTGATAACTTGTTGAATCGCATTCATTTGAAGTGCGAAGATATGTAAACACTTTATATTCTGATTTAATCTAAAATATTTTTCTTTTTTTTTACATAATAAATTAAAGTAAATATATTATCCCTCGATATAACTAGTTAACGGAAATCTAACTACCAAACAGGCAGATTTTTTAATAGGAAATAACTTTTTATCTGTTTCTAAATGTATTAAATGTGCGATATATATAATTTTTTTTAATAAAGATATCAAGTGAAGGAAAATAAAGGTAAAATAAACTGATCTGTGCAATTTCGATGAACTGTATAAGATGTTATGTTTCTTATAGTGATATATATTGATATATTTATAACTAACAGAACATGTGCATTACATATAATTCAGATTAATTTTCATTTGAAATTTTTCATTGGAAATCAGCCATATACTGTATAATAAATTCAAAATACTTGTTAAAATCGCTTCTGATGATTTTGAAATTCATTCTTCTGAATGAAATGTGTTCATTTCTTCTAGTTTAATTATACACTAGAATAAATTTTTCATAATAACATCTAAATCATCTAAAATCTATTTATCTTTAAAAATCTGGTAGTATGCGAGAATTTCAATTTTATTAGAGAGAGAATTTCGTTAATGAATCATTTTTATGATGCTCTCCTCGAAACTAGATTTCAGTTTTACTGGAAGAGATACTTTTATCCATGTGTTCAAAATGTGATAACTGCTTTTAAAAAAAAATTATATGTAATGGCACATAATTTGTGTAATCAAAACTGGAAAACGATATTTTTTATTTCTCTTCTAATTAACACAAAGAAAAACTGCTTGAAAGAAACTAGTGATTGTATTCGAGATTCTAGTCTCGAGAAATCGAGATTTTCTTGTAAATCTCGATTCTAAATAATTTTTATTTTTATTTCGGGATTCCGGATTCTCGAGAAAAAATCCTTATAAAACACGGGAATTAAAAAATTTCTGCGAATTCGTATCCTAAAAATTTCATACAGATACATTATTTTGGCCCTGTGACATCGAGTCAATAAACTAAGCTGATAAGTCATGTGATTTATCCACGTCAGCGTCACTTCTAATAACTTTATATTTCAAACAAGAAAATTATCTGAAACTAATCACAAAATAATACTTATAACAAGCATATAAACCTACAAAACACGTAAATCAATAAATAGTACAAAAATCATTCATTTTAAAGATTTTTATTGTTGAAGCCGACATGTGACGTAGGCAGAATTATGATGACGTTTAAGTAAGCAAAAATGGATTCCGCTTAATTGGAACAGCCGCGTAATTGGGACAAAATGGCTTAGTCCCGGATACGTCGGGACTAAACTGTATCTGGTTTTTAACCTATTTAATGGTTCAACAGAATAACAACGACGTTTATAGTATAAAGGGGAGTATCAGAATTTAAGAGTGGAATTAGCCCTCAATCAGTCCCCAAAATCCCATCTTCACCAAATGACTAATGACTTCTATAGTCATTAGTCATTTGGTGAAGATGGGATTACGTTATCGCTTAGAAAATTACGTAGCCAAAATAGATGGGTCCTAAACTTTTTCTAAAAGGTATATCTCTTGGTCTAAATATTCAAATATAGTGACATGTAAAAAAATGAAATCGTATTGATTAAAAAGCTCATAAACATCTACATAAGATTGGGCACAAAAATTCCAGAAATGGAATTTTTGTATCCAAATACAAGATCCGTTTAGCAAAATAAACGAATAGACTGTTCCTGTGTATTGAAAAGAATTTTAATAAAAATTGTCAGTAATTATAAAACAAATACGATTATTTTTTTAATATTATTGAAATGTGATCTTTTTCTTCAATATAATTAAAAGATTAAATTTGAAATGTGACTTATTTTTTCAATATAATTAAAAGATTAAATTAAAATATTGATATATATATATATATGAAACAACCCAACATTTTTTATTTTCATTTTTCATGATTTTTTCTTCCTTATTTTGTTTATATCCTTATTAAAAATACGTATTTTTTTAATTAAATATTTTTTTTTAGTATTTCGAAATTATCGAGAATTTCCGAAAGGGAATCTCGAATCTCGAGAAATAAATTAATTAATAATTAAGGAATTCCCGAATCTCGAGAAAACAAAAAGTTCGGAAAACAAAATTACTGTCGGTCCAGCTTAGTCGCGACCATCGATACAACTACGCATGTGCTAACTGAATGAGTCCAGACAAAATAGGGATGACAGCTTCGCACATGGATGTTTTCAAACGCAAGAAAAAATTATCATCAAATTACTGTCCGTCCAGGTTAGCTGCGACCATCGACGCAAGTATGCATGCGCTAACTGAACAAGTCCAATGACAAAATAGGATGACAGCTTCGCACATGGATGTTTTCAAACGCAAGATAACTGAAGTTGGATGGAAGTTTATTGTAATGTCGAATGCTAAATGATTAGTTTCGTCGTTGAAAATAGTATATTTAACAGAACTTAATATTAATTCACCCTTCATTATACCGACAGCGACTCTCCCTTTCGCGTTTGGACTCGTCCACCTTAGCTAAGGTGGACGAGTATATCCTTATTAAAAAATAAGTCCTATATTTAAAAATAGTCCGTCTACGAAAGCCGGCTAGGCGCGGCTTTCGTAGACGGACAATACTTTCTTTTACGAATTTATACTAAGCGATACTCTAAACATGAATTTATCCAAATTGTATAAATCAAATCAGGATAGTTCTAAATACTATTTGAGATGCAATTTCTAATATAAAACTAATACAATAAAAAAACAAGAACTAGCAATACTTTTATTTCATTGAATGTAGTCTTTTTTCCTTCTCTGTTTTTTTCTTTCTCATTTAATGCAGTCCTTTCTCATGTAGAATAGAGAAAAATTAAAGAAAAGAATTTTCTTTAATTTTCTCTGACTTTGTAAATAATTCGAGCAATGTCGAATTTCCATTTTCTAACCAAAAACTGATTTTCTATACACAGTAGAACCTCGATATCTCGAATCTCACGGGAACAAATATACAGTAGAACCTTGATATCTCAAATCTCATGGGAACAAAAAAAAATTTGTATAAAGAGTTCGATATATCAAGGTTCAATTTTAAATAAAGATTTTTATGTCAATAATACATACCGTGGTTTTTAATACTATATAAGACATTTTTTCAATGAAAATTAGTGTCTAAATACTTCTGCCTCTTATAAACCAAAGATTAAAAATATCACTGAATAAACGCGATCACATTGACAAAATCCTATCAACAATTAGAACTGAAACTTAAAAAACGAAACTACCATACGGCATGTTCAGTATTCCGAGCATGCACAAAAAACTTCCTGTTCCAGTTATCGATAGTGCATTTAAATTCTTTTGTTAAATTTAAATCCTTTGTTTAGACTCCAAAAGTCAGGGAAAATTCGTATTTTTAATTTCTCTAACACAAAAATTATAAACTAATTCGAAATAGCAAGTGTTTTGGAGAAAATATTTCCAGATAACTATTGAAATTACATTGGTTTAATGCCGAAAGTGCACGAAAAAAAATTTTTCCACATATCAAAGGTTTCGAGATAACAAGGTTACACTGTATTTCCTCTTTTCTCCTAAAAAAAAAAAAAATAATATTCTAGCCATTTGGCTTAGACTTATTTATAAAAAATGATGAAGTTATAACTTTTAATATAAGGTAAATCGGGGGAAGATGCCGACCTTAGTGAAAATTTTAAATTTAATGAAAAAACAATGTACAACATTGCAAATATTTTTTATTTTACATAGAACTGTTAGTCTTACAAGAAAATATAAAAGTAACTAACTGATAAAATAAACAGAAAAAAAAATATAAACTTATTTTTAAAAAAGTAACAAATTGGCCATTTTCCCCAAATTTGAGGGGAAAACGGCCACTTCGTTGGAGAATATTATCATTTCAATGTATTTTTACTTAGGGTAAAACGGGGGAATATGACCCATAGGGGAAAATATCCAGTTATAAGCTTATCGCCAGCACTGCCTAATCAACGATTAATCTAGTACTAATAATCAACGACTGTATGCTTCATTAAATGCCCCTGCCAAAAAACATATTTTTTAATTTTTAATATTAAAAATGCTTCTCAACTTATAATTGGCCATTTTCCCCGACTGGTCATATTCCCCCGTTTTACCCTATACTGTATAATGAATTTAAATTACTTATATCGTACTTTCCTTGAAAACTTGTTAGAAAGTTTCCCTATTTTATCTTATTTTATATAAAATACTTTACCTTGATTTTCAACATTCAGTTATAGGTAATTTTTCCAATTTTTCTATTGTTTCTATTCACGAATTGTTATTTCGAAACAAACTTTCTGCAGTTATTTAACTTGCATATATTTTAAATTATTTATTTATTAAGCATAAAAGTAGGCATAAAAGAGAAATATTAAGGATTGGTGAAAATATTTAATTTTTTTTATGATTAATATAAACGAAACATTTCCAAATATCATATTTTAAATTATTTATTTATTAAGCATAAAAGTAGGCATAAAAGAGAAATATTAAGGATGGTGAAAATATTTAATTTTTTTTTATGATTAATATAAACGAAACATTTCCAAATATTAAAAACTGCAATATTACTTTTATTATCTTGTACTTGCCCAAACTAAGTTATCTACTGTCCTTCCAGCTTAGCCGCGATCATCGACGCAAGGACGCGTGCGCTAACTGAACGAGTCCAGTGACAAAATAGGGATGACAGCTTCGCACATGGATGTTTTCAAACGCAAGTTAACTGAAGTTGAATGGAAGTTTATTGTAATGTCGAATGCTAAATGATTAGTTTCGACGTTGGAAATAGTATATTTAACAGAACTTAATATAATATTAATTCAATAATTTTTATCTAATAAAATATAATCATTATATACATCCGGAATAAAAAAATAACGATATATTTTTTTAGTAAATATTTTACCTTTAATTTAGAAAAAGGCAAGTGAAAACACTAAGATGACAAATAACAGAAATATGCAAAGAAAAGTAAACGGAAACCATTCCCACCCGTCATTATACCGACTGCGATTCTCCCTTTCACGTTTGAACTCATCCACCTTAGCTAGGCGCGGCTTTCGTGGACAGGGCCGGCTCAAGGTATTGGCCATGGTGTAAGAAGAAAGGTGGGGTATTGCGCATCTCATTATAAATGTGTGACGTCAATGACGTCATCAGGCATCCAATCTAGCAAGCAGCGGTACTACTGCAGCAAACATAACATTTGTTGTATTCTGTTAAGCTTATTTTGATATCTTTTCTTTCAAATAAAAGAGAATAACTATAAAGAGATCATGTTTTTATTTAACTAATTTACAATCAATTGTATTCTGTTAAGCTTATTTTGATATCTTTTCTTTCAAATAAAAGAGAATAAAGAGTTAAATAAAGAGATCATGTTTTTATTTAACTAATTTAAAATCACCACAAATAATATTAACAAAAATTTTTTAATATATCAAGTAACAAACTTTTAACAACTTTTTTTTTTCGTTTTCTCTGATTTACATTTAATATTGTTTTATTTAATTCTTATTCGAATGTAAGTTCTTACTTTTATTAAACGAACTATAACTTTATATGGAATGCAAAAATTAAAATTTTCTAGTTTGGATACAATTAATTTGGCCACTTTTTGAATGATAAATTTTTCACATTTATTTTGGTTCCATGAAAGTTATGACCCACAGTTTCATTCAGGACAGTTGATTTATTTTTCTATACATTTTCCTTATATTCTATAATTCTCTACTCTTCATTCAAGCTTCGTTTTGCGAATATTTAACATTCTTCTTTAACTGTGATATTTTTTCTTTCAATTTGTTTCTGATAATTCTTCTGTGGCAGTATCATTCTTCTCAACAATACATTCATTCTCCTCCTCCATTGTTATTTCGACATTTCTGTGCGTTGTTTCAAAACTATAACAAAATTATATTAATTTCATATTACATTACTTAAATTCATACATAAATCATACTCACGTTTCAGTTTTTGTTTCATCGGCTAGAAATAGCTCATTAATTAATGTTCTTTTGGCTCTTTTAACTCTTCTTTCAGCACGGGCAGTTTTCTGATTAAAGGCACACACACTATTATTTTTTGATTCAGAATTATTTGTCAATGAGCTGCGAGGGGCAGTTTTTTGATTAAAGGCGCACACACTATTATTTTTTGATTCAGAATTTATTTGTCGATGAGCTGCGAGCTACTTTACTATTTGGCAAGTGTAATGTAGGAACAGCATCATTTTTCAATTTTCTAACTCTGTTTGATAAGTACTTTAATAACATTTGTTGAAGTGATTTTACATAGTCATCTTTTTTTTTAAATGAATACGAGCTAAAATAATAAAAGCATAATTTTACTTTAAATTATATTAACATTGGCAATCACCTAGTTTACGTTCGTAAAATAAAAAAAAAAGACGAATGATGATTATTTGTAGTCGAAAATTCGATTACAGATAATTTTCACTCGTTTTTTTTTATTTTACGAAAGTCATCTAACATTTATTTTATCCTTGTCCTTATCTGTTTTCAAGTTGAATTTATCATTTCTCTTACATGACTGAAGCCAAATTGCATACAAATGTCTATCTTTAGAAACCTTTGCATCTGAAAACCTTTCTTCTTTGCATCTCTACTATGATTGGAACACCCGGAAACAGCACAGATCACCATTTTGTCCTTTATTTACTAAAAATCGCCGTAATACTATAAACAATCACACAACTCAAGCGCACAACTAGCTGTTATCACAGAACTGGGTTCAAGGTGATGTCAGATGCGCAGATCATACAAAAATCAATCACGCTTTTACCCCACCTTTCTTTTTCCACCATGGTACTGGCAACTCGGGCAGTTGCCCGGGGCGCGCCATATGTTTAGGGGCGCTACAAGGATCTTCCAAAAAAAGAAAATATTTTATTTATTATTTTCACTTTTTTCAGTCTGACGTTTTTAAGATTGAAAAAAGGAAGTTCATAACAAAATTATATTAATTTCATATTACATTACTTAAATTCATACATAAATCATACTCACGTTTCAGTTTTTGTTTCATCGGCTAGAAATAGCTCATTAATTAATGTTCTTTTGGCTCTTTTAACTCTTCTTTCAGCACGGGCAGTTTTCTGATTAAAGGCACACACACTATTATTTTTTGATTCAGAATTATTTGTCAATGAGCTGCGAGTTACTTTACCCATTTGAAATGCATTTTCTTGAGCTTAAATTAACCTGTGATCTTGAAAATTTAATCAATTAAACATGTTAACTACACAAATGCATTGTCCAAATTTCATTACTATACAATAATTTTTCCTTGGTGTTGGGATTTTTTTTTCCGTCAGTGTATTATAAATTAGGTTCATCAACACTAATAAGTTACAACATGTCATGCCAAATCAGTGGGTTGCATTAAGAATAATTTTACAATATCTATTAGCTGTGACCGCTGGCGAGAGAAGCTTTAGGTTACTAAAGTTTATAAAAGCATACTCAAGACAGGATGAATTCTTTGGAAATTTTGTCTATAGAAAATGGTATTGCAAAGAATATAAATATAGAAGGTGCCTTGATAAGATTTGCTGAGCTAAAGTCTAGAAAGAAAAAAAATGTTTTAGGTAGGCTAATTGTTCATATTGTCCAAATATTGGTTGAGAAAAATAACATAATTGTTCATTGTTTGTTAAAAAACAAGCCAGATAATAATCTCATTTCTATATTTTTTGTTTTTTCCTTGTGAAAATTTTTATAATTATATATTAAAACGAGCGCCGAAGTTCAGCTTGCCCAGGGCGCCAGCAACCATAGAGCCGGCCCTGTTCGTGGACAAATAATATTAATGATAATGAACCAAAATTTATCAGTTATATTCCTTCCTCAGAAGCATTTTCACTTTTCCTGTGATTTAGCCTTCGAGAATATCATTTAAAATGATATATTGTTATTGTCCTTCATTTTTTATGTTTTCACAATTATTTCTCATGAAATGATGTGCATTATATTACACAGTATATACTTTTTTTCTATTAACTCTCTGTTTCCATTTTTTATTTTTATTTTTACATTATATTTTTTTACTGTTTTTGCATTTCAGATTGATTAAAGTTAATTGAATTTTTTTAATTAATTCAAAATTATTTTATATTGATGAAAGTCAGCAATTCTTAATCCTGGAGAACAGAAAGGGTCAAGTGATGAAATTTTTTTAAGAAAGACTATCAAAAATTTACCTATAAACTCAAAATTATTTTATATTGATGAAAGTCAGCAATTCTTAATCCTGGAGAACAGAAAGGATCGAGTGATGAAATTTTTTAAGAAAGACTATCAAAAATTTACCTGTGAGATAGCATAAAAGTTATTTAAATTATTTATTAAAAAATTAGTTATCATTTTAATAATATTATTAGGCATATATTTCACTGCATTTGTGAGTATTTTCTTGCGTTATAACTCGCCCGAAACTTCTTGATGATTATGACATGTTATCAAACATTTCTGATATCACGAAATATTGTTAGTTTTTCGTAGTAAACATATTCTGTGTTAGTTTTTCTCTCCTTCACAGGAAGTCATTCAGAGTTTGGTGACCAATATATTTATCAATATCTCTCTCCGTATATCATTGAACCCATATAACCAGAAAATTTTAACTTAAAAGTTCAATATACTATAATTTTTTTTCTTTATTGGAATTATATTTCGTGGCAGTTTCGATTTCAGTACTTATTTATTTTTATTCAAGTTGATATCAGTTTTAATCTATTAATCTTAATGGAATATAAGTTATTAATATATCTGCCCTGTTTACATTTTATGCAACATTTTTTTGTCTCTTTTTTAGCATTCTACAGTATATGAATGTAATATCTAAACCAGAAATTTAATTAATATACTGTGGTAAAATAGATAATTTTTATCAATGATATATTTAGAATTTTGATTTTTATCTAGTAATATAAAAAGACATAACTTAAATTAATTTTAAAAGATTAAATGTCTTTGCCTTCTCAGTCCATTTTTATTGATTTTTAAGTTATTAAAAAGTATAGGAAGTTTCAGCATTTATTTATTTTTATCAATGCGTGAGTGCTTGAAATGATATAAATTTTATCTTGTATTTTAATAATTTAAAAATAAAATGAGTGCGTTCATAATATATGATATTTTGTTTGTTTTTTATCGCTAATGATCTATAATACAAAAAATAGTGTTTGAAGAATTTATATAACATCTGTGAGTAATTATTTAAATTTGTAAGAATTATGGCGATATTTCCTGCTTTTTTTTGTTTGGATTCGGTGTTTTATTTAGAACTGGATGACAAGCAGTTCAGGAAAGAACTAATTGCCTAATTTATGGACGTTTTCTTTATTTTGGTATAATTAAATTAATAGATTAAAATATGTCAACAAGATCATTTCAAATGCTTCCATTCTGGAAGGCTCTATTTGCAGAAACTACAGATATTTTCAAGAAAGATCTGGGCCAGGCTGGTTGAAACCATCATAAGAGGTATATTTGGCGAGCTTGTGATGGGCTTTAAAATGGCCAAATATATATCTTATGTGATTTATTTGCTTGATTCTAACTAATCTAATCTAATTTCAAAAAACCTTTGCAGAGAAATGTTTTCATAATTATATATCAATTTTTAACAGTTGAATTTAAAGAACTGATTAATTGTATTTGAAATTCGGCTTCCTTAGCCTAACTATTAAATATAATAAAATTCAAACAAACAGTTAAAACGTTATTGGGTCATTCCATATAAAATCAGCCAAATTCAAACAAAGTGGTTGCTGCATGATTTTTGATTTTGATAAATTTTGGCATATTTACTTTAAAAAAAATTTAATTTCTGAGATATGAGAAAGAATATGTATATTTGTATATTTTGTACTTTTTATATCGCCTGTAGTTTTTTATGTGATTAGCACCGAGAGGGGAATAGGTATCACTTAAAAGCATATAAAATGAAGTTTTCAACCTTGTATATTTTGTTTTAAAAATTCTAGAAATAAGTAAATCATGGATTTATAAGTCATCTGCAACCATCTCGAGGCATGACTAATCAATGCTATGTTTCTCTTTCACAAATTCCTTTGGTTAATCTTCTAAACTTAAATTTTATTTAAGATTTTAATTGAGCTGAATATAATCTTTTCAATTAAATCACTGGCTGTAAAATTTTCATATTCGTGGACAAGATTTTTGTTAAAATTTATAAAATCTTCAGTTAAAATTTTATGACGATAGTTCTCAGGAAGAGCACTCACAAGAAGTTCTTCTCCTAGGTCAAACTTATTGACCTCTTGCATTCCTTTTTCAATTCTTCTCCTAGGTCAAAGTTATTGACCTCTTGCATTCCTTCCTGAATTTATAAGAAAGTTATTGACCTCTTGCATTCCTTCCTCAGTGAAATCTATAAGGAACCTAGCTTTTTAAAAATACTTCCTAGGGAACCCAGCTTTTTTAAAACATTTCTGAATAGTTAATTGTGAAACTTCTTGTCATGCAACATAAATACTTCTGAATAGTTAATTGTGAAACTTCTTGTCATGCAACATAAATCCACCTCACTGCATCCAGAATAATAAATGATCAACAACTTTGTCTTTTGGTCTAATGTCAGTTAATTTTCTTTTACTGCTTTTTAACATCTATGAGGAAAGCTTAATCACATCAACAGAAAAAACTGCACACAATTCTCAAAGAAGAAAAGTAAAATATAAACCAAATCAAAACTAGCCAATTATAGCCCAAATATTTTTTAATTTTATTGCAATAAAATATTCTGGCTATAATTTGGCTAGTTTTGGTTTGATTTTTTTCAATTCTCAGGTGTTTGTATTTACAATAAGTAAATCATGGATTTATAAGTCATCTGCAACCATCTCGAGGCATGACTAATCAATGCTATGTTTCTCTTTCACAAATTCCTTTGGTTAATCTTCTAAACTTAAATTTTATTTAAGATTTTATTCAATCAATAATAAAAAAGTGTCCATCTTATTAGAAACAGTTGTTCGAGATACAAGATAAAGAGGTGTCCAGAATATAGAGGTTTGGACATATATTAAAAATATAGGCTATTTCCAGTTCCAGGAAAAGTCGTTCAATATAGACAGGTGTCCAACTTGACATCGATATACAGTAAAACCTGTCTATTCCTTTTATGATAGCCCTGATGAGTACGCAATTGCACTGATTCATACAATACACACATATAGAGCGCCTATCAAGGTACCTAGTATCTACAATTCAAAAATAAATATACTAGGACTGCAATGTTTGCAGCTCACGATATACATATCGCAAAAACGTATATCACGGGTTACCCCCACCTGCTCAATACACTGACCATTCGGTGTGACTCGATAGTAATGTAATAGCTATAATAATTTAAAAATGTTTTCATTTTGGTGGGAGGGCTGCAGCCCTGCAGCCCTTATGAGCGAGCCGCCACTGTACTAGGTACCTCGATAGGCGTTCTGTATGTATGTATTGTATGAGTCAGTGCGATTGCGTACTCATCAGGACTGCAATCAGTGCAGACCGAGTCACACATCATAGTCAATGTACTGAACAGGTGGGGTAACCTGTGATATACGTATCGTATATCGTGGGCTGCAAACATTGGTCCGCACTATGTATTTTAGCTTGTATATACTTGTGTCTTATCTCTTTCCACTTTTTTTCCAGCCCTCCCACAAAAATCATCCACGAGCCGCCGCTGCTGTTAACTAATTCAAAAAGACTACTTCTAAATTCAAATTTATATTTTATGCGTGACTCGAATCAGCTGAAATAACACTATACAGTTTGATACTGTACTGTGAATAGTGTTGACTAAAAAAAAAAAATAATAAAATGATTCTAGTACTTATAATTTCGATTTTATCAAAAAAAAAAAAAAAAAAATAAAATGATTCTAGTACTTATAATTTCGATTTTATCAAGGAACTAAAATAAAATTGATAGGCAATCTTATATCGGTAATTGTTTTTTTATTATTGATAAAATTAAAAAAAAAATCTGAATTTATTATTACTTCTTTTAAAAAAAGGTAAAAAAAGGTGACAGTAGTTAAATTCTTTTAAGAATATACTGTAACGTCATTTCAGTAACTACCTAAAATGATTTTCAAAATGCTGTTATATTCTATTGTTTCTATGCTATGTATATTCTAAGTGTCAACTACAGTAGCTTTTACCTTACTGTAACTTATTTAAGCAACTAATTGGCTTATTTTTCTTTATTTGATTGGTACGTTAATTGCCAAAAATTTTTACATTGATTTGTTGTCTATATTTCCGTTATTTTTCATATTTATATGAGTTTGATTTCTTAAAATTGTGCAAAATGCAATTATTTTAAATTATTAATAAGTAAAATAAATGAAATGAAAAGCAGATAAAAATACAATACAAATCAATAGTTGAAAAACTGGATTTAAAACTTTTAAAAAATCAAATAGCATCGGTAGGGAATTAGAAGGGGAAAAAGACAAACATCTAACAAAAACAGGAGTAAAAATAACAATATTTATGTAGAATAGTTGAAGGTTCAATGCGGATGCAATTCTGGAGAAATCAGAACTTATTATTATTTTTTTTTGCATATTTTACGTCCCCTTTCCAATCAGGGAGATTGCTAAGGGGACGGGGCCAGTTCCTTCCAACCACGGGCTGCACCCACACCCGTGGAGGGGGGCCGGATGGTGAAGGACGGAGATCACCGGGCCGGGCCCAGCACCGCGAAAAAAATCCGGGACCAGACCCGGGACGCGAACCCGGGTCCTCCAGCGTGGTACGTCAACGCGTTACCACTCGGCCATCCGGCCGCAATTCAACTTATTTATAGCATCCTAATCAACTTTACATTTTAGCTATCAATCAGCTCAGAATTTTTAGATGAGCTAGCTACATACATAATTTTTACTAAAAAAGGAGATTTAGTTTCTATATAAATAAAAATATAAATTAACGTAGCATTAAAAAGACCTAAAGTGTGCACATTTTAGACATTTTGACTATTTCAAAATACGCTAATGCATTTTAATTAGTCCATCCTTCTGTGACGAACTATGGATATTTACATTTCAAAATTTAAAAAGTAATAATAAATATAAAACTGTTTGCTAACATCTTTTTTGAAAATATTAGGAAAACTTATGCTTTGAAGAAATAGGATGGAAACGTCATCTCCGCACCATTACAGCTGAGACCTCTCTAAACATTTCGCAGTTTGACCAAGGTGAAGAAAACAAACTACGACGATTACCATCTTAAAACTGCCTTGTACTTTTTCGAATTGTAATACAGTGAAACCTCTCTATGTTGGACACGTTTGGTTCCTTCAAAATGCTTTCAACTTAGAGAAGTGTCCAACATAGAGAATAATGCACAATCAGTGATAGCAGAATCGATAGAAATTCTGAAGAGGACGAAAAAAGATAAATTAATTAATGATAGATTGAGCTGGGAGCCCGCTACACCATGGAAATACATGCTGGAGAAAGAAGAAAAAAGAGACTGTTAAGTAATAGAGAAACGTAGAGGGAGGAGATAACATGTTTATGAAGAGGACGAAAAAAAAGATAAATTAATTAATGATAGATTGGGCTGGGAGCCCCCTACACCATGGAAATACATGCTGGAAAAAGAAGAAGAAAAAAGAGACTGTTAGTTAATAGAGAAATGTAGAGGGAGGAGATAACATGTTTGTGCTTAAACTATATGTTTTATAGTATTTTCGTTTGTTCTAAGTTTTTTATTTTTTATTTAATATATTCATAAGATAATTGAGTTAAAAGTTAAAAAGTTATGTAATATAGTTGAGAGGTTTAAATGTTTAAATTTTAAATTAATAATTTTTAGAATAATTTTGAAATACTTGTTCTGGAATGTCTTGATATTGTGAAAGTCTCTAGATTCGATTAAGTTAAAGTGTTGTATACCTGACACGATGCAAAACACACTGAAAACGTTTGTATTTTAATTAATAAAAGTTAAGTAAAGTACTATATTGCAAAGAGTGCTTGATTCTTTAGTTTTGTTATATGTAAAAGGCTCTAGATTCGATTAAGTTAAAGTGTTGTATACCTGACACGATGCAAAACACATTGAAAACGTTTGTATTTTAATTAATAAAAGTTAAGTAGAGTACTATATTGCAAAGAGTGCTTGATTCTTTAGTTTTGTTATTATATGAAGTTTTTAGCAGTTAAATATGGATAATAATATCTTTTGTAATTCATTCTACAGTGTCCCAGTTATAAATTTTAATAGTATCAACTGTAAGCATTGTAGAGTGTTGGTTCAAGGTCACAATTAAAGAGTAACTCAAACAGTTTTAGATAAGTGCATGCGCAAGTACTGCTTTGTTGTTATCTCGCTTGCAGTGCTACGTAAGCAAAATGGCAACTCCTGAGCATAAAGAATTTGTGTTCTGCAATTTGCTAAGAGTGAATCTGTAATTTCAGTAAATACTCTCTAATGTTCATATCTGGAGATCAGAACATCCTCACGAACTTGTAGAACACCAAAGAGATTCCCCAAAATTAAACGTTTTCTGCGCTGTGTCCGGATGTCAAGTGTATGGACCATTTTGTTTTGCTGAAGCTACTGTAACAGGGATGGCTTATCTGGATATGTTACAAGAATGGCTCTTTCCCAATTGTGAAAGTCTCTAGATTCGATTAAGTTAAAGTGTTGTATACCTGACAAGGATGCGAAATGCATCGAAAACGTTTGTATCTTAATTAATAAAAATTAAGTAGAGTACTATACTGCAAAGAGTGCTTGATTCTTTAGTTTTGTTATTACAAAAGATATTATTTTATGTTAATTTTTTGTTTTGTATCAAACAATTTCATTACTCTTATATAAAGTGAATTATTATCATATTTATTCTATGAGTTTGTAGCAAATAAATATAAAAATAATATATTTCAATAATTAAAATTAAGATATATTAAAATCTTGATTTCTTAAATCATTATAAATTTTCATGTTAAAATTAAATTTATATTATCAAGACTGTATTTTTATAATAGAAAAAATATACATACCTATATCTATATAAAGTTAATCCAGTAACAAAAATAATGATAATAATTAGAACAATCATCCCAATGAGAATGAAAATAAAATGTAACCAAGGCAACCCAAATACAGATTTTTCGTATTCGTCGTTATTTTGATATCCAACTATATTTTTTTAAAAAGATTAAATTATTGTACTATATTTTCATATAAATCATAGGCTTTTAATTTTAATAAAAACTTTTTGTATTTTAATACTTAATTAAAGAAACAATATATTTCTTTATGTTACTTTCTTACCAATAACATGTTGTCTTGCTTCAGAAATAGAAGTTTCCTTTTCCTAGTATTAATAAATAAATAATTAATATAAAAAATAAATATGAAAAAAATCTGTTAATAAAACTCACAGTGCTGATTGTTCTAATTCGTATATTATATAAAACTCCTGGAGATAAATGGACATTTTCATATCCTCCATAAATATTTTGATCTCCCACAACAAAATAATGATAATCAGCTTTTGAAAGATCTTTAGCTTTTAATTCCGCAGTAATATAATATGGCAGTTTATTAATTTCTGTAGCATTATAATAATCTGCTAATAGTTGTTGATTGATACCTTCTTTATTGCTAGCATTCTCTACAATTATTTGATATCTTCTGAAAATAAAATAATATTTATTCAATATGCAGAAAAAATTTTAAAATATTGTTATAAATTATTATAATTTCAGAAGCGTGGGAAGAATTGGATTATAGGTTGGATGTGTGCCATATAATTAAAGGTGCACATAGTGAACATTTGTAAGAAAAACTAGGTTAGTTTACCTTCAATTTGATGTATGATTTGTTGTAAATAGTCTAAATTAAACTGTTATAATATACCATTGAAACTGGGACATTCTTTTATGGACACCCTGTATTATATTCAATGTAATCTAATTATTAAATATTTAATTTACAAATATTATAAATGCAAGTCCTCCTTTTCCAGATATGAATACAATACAGTTTAACCATTTGCATATATCAATAATAATTATTAAGTACTGTCCCTATTTATTAGAATTATAATTTATTACACTATAAATTATGATTTTAATGTTACCAAATAAATAGTAGAGATAATATATGAGGAATACTTATTATGATTTTATGGATTAACACTTATAATATATAAAATGAATATAATCTGGTTTTTTTTATTAATGAATCTGTCCAGTGATATTCAATTGAAAAAAAATCTTTTTAAAAATGCAATAAAATCATATTTTAAATAAAACTTTTATTGTTATTTTTTTCATAAGGAAAATTTTAACAATATTTCTTCATTGTTGCCTTTAAAATATATATATATATACCATAAAAAATATGTTGCACATTCCTTGTATTATAAATTAAAATTTTATTACATAGAAAAATAAATGCAAATTTAATATTAATCTTGTAATAAATAATTTATATAACATAAAAAGATAGTTTTTTAGTAATCTGCATTTAAAATGAAAACTTAATCATTTAATAATGTTATTCATTATACTTGTTGGAAAGTGTTAAATAATTTTTACTTTTTTTTATTTAATCCTTAAGTGCATGGCTCATTATTTGTTATTTGAATTATGATATTTTAGAATTTAGAGCTTCCTAAGAAAAGCAAAATACAAAATGTGCCAATTCAGAGCACTGGCACATTTTGTATTTTGTTAATAATTTAAATGGTGAGCATAAATAATTTAAGTGGTGAGCAGATTGTAAAGTGCGATATTTTAATGAATTTATTTATTTTTCAAAACTGACGAATTGAGGGGATGCAGTAAAAATTTTTGCTCAGGGCACTAAAAGCTCTAGAGATGGTACTGCAAATTAATATTCCTTAAATACATATTAAATGAAATTTTATAAAGATTTCACGAATTTCACAATATTGTGAGGACACTGTTCAATGAAAAAAAATTATTAAAAATTTTTTTTTAGATATCAGAGGGCTAAACATCCACTAGCTATTATAGAGACATCAAAATTACTAGAACAGATTAACCAATGCAAAAATTGCAAGAGAAACTCTGTTAATACAGTTTTAAACTAATCCACATAGCATAGAGGATTAGACTTTTTGTTTAATTCCTAACTCTATAAGACATACAATGTTGAATTTCAAAGTATTAAGTAAAATAAGATTGTTCATTTTGAAAAAAAAATTGAATATTTCTCTTATTTTTGACTAAGTCCTGGTTTAAGAAAAAAAATTAACCCACAATAACAAGCTTAATATCAAACAAAAAATTTTTTTATTATAAAATACTTTTGGGTTTTGGTGTTTTGGTTTGATATTTAAGCTTGTTATTACAGGTCAATTCTTTTTCATTCTAATAATGCAAATAAATGTGTACATTAATTAATTTGTCTTCAAAATCAAAATATAATAATAGTTTATTATTATTAAATTTACCTGTTTTTACTAGTCAAAATAAAAAGACAAAGAAAAAATGTTTTACTATTCATGATCCACTTGTTTCGGATGCTGTTACATGGTCTGTTGCTTATAAGGTTTCTGATTACGATGCAGTTGATAGTCCTGTTGTAAATTCTGAACAATTATTTCCTTTATATTCAGCAAAAGGTAAATAATTATTTTTAAGAAAATAATTAATAATTTTATCGTGTAATAAATCTCACATTTATTTAATCAAAGAATCTACTTTGAAAACAAAGAAACTAAAAAAAGAAAATTGTGAAGAAAGTCTTCATGTTGATGATTTAGCTGATTATATCTATAATAAAAATCTTCATCCATTGAAAAACTTTACAGAAGAATTTCAAGTAATTATAATACTTATTAACTGTATAATTTTAAAATAAAATTTTGTTATTTTTTTATTAATTTTGTGTAGTACAGTATAGTATAGCATTATGGAAAATAATAAAAAATTAAAGATTTTATGTGATAAGTTTTTGTTTAATTAATGATTATTTATTTAGCAACTTCCACATGGACAATGTTCACAATGGTCAGTAGCGAAAAAATCAGAAAACATTACAAAAAATCGATATGGAAATTTGTTGCCTTGTAAGTATATTTGTGAGGAAGTTGACTTTGACCTGTCCTATTTTTATTTTATTATGCACTCTATTATTTATTCGAAAGCTGCTTATGGGAAACAGATTACTACGTAATATTATTATTCAATATAGTTCTATATTTTAAAATAATAAAATATCCTTTATTATTTAAATGACTTTGGAAATATTAATACTGGTCAATGTCTTGAAAAATTATAAAATTTTTACATTCAAGAAAAAATACACAATCAACTAACTGAGAGGCGCTATGGTACTGAAATTTCCTTGTTTTAGCTAAGTGTCCCATCTGTATTAGTAATCTGTGCTGTGATGGGTTCTGTAAGTGGCCGCTGCCAGATAACTATAATATAATATAACCCATTTTAGATTTAACATGAATACTGCCACTTCGAAATATAGGTCAAGGTGGTTTACTTGCCACTTCGAACTATACTTCCTTGAAGTTAGAACGTTTTTCTTTCATCGATATTTTTTCGTTTTTTATAGTTTACTGCAATCTAATTATCGCCTTTTGTTCTTAAAATTTTTTATTTTCTAATTTTAAGAAGAAATATTTTTTCTGATATATTTAATTTTTTATTCACTGCCCTTTTTCACATATCCCCATTATTTACATATTAAGATGACCTCGTTTAACGCTTGATTTTTTTTGGAACCAATCTTTCGCGTTAAACGAGATCTTACTGTATTTAATAAAAATTTATTTATTTATTTAATTTTCAGAATAAACTTCAGATTTAAGAATTATTTAATATATTTGAATACTGAACAAAATATATTTTTGTAATAAGGCTTAATAAAAAAAATGGACATCGAATAACAATAAAGATTAAGTGAAAAATTGGTCATTAGATAGGCTACCAACCTTTGCCAAGAAAGAAAAATCGAAATTTAGGAAAGTGGTTTCGATGCTGAGTTCAGTGATAAATGTGGGATTAAAGCCACACTTGCTTAAAAAAAGTAAATCATTATACAGTATTATATTTTACTCAATAACCTGAGTGTACTGCAGATTAGATTAACTAAAATAGCATCAATTGACATAAATGCAAATACCTTTAATGAATAATTACAACATAAAAAAAAAGATTCAATATGTTAAACCGACCTGCAAATTTAATTAATTAAATGATAAGAATTTGATTAATGTATGATAATTTTAGCGATGAAATATGTAAAAATTGGTGTGAGAAACAAAATTTTTTAATATAATTTATTAAGGTAATCTAGTTTTTAACATTGCTTTAATTGTAGTTTTGATGTTGAAATAAAACAGGTATATATGTATATATACACACCTGTTATAAATATATTTATTTAATTCTGATTAAACGAAACTAACAGATATATATATATATCTGTTAGTTTCTTGTTATAAATATATTTATTTAATTCTGATTAAACGAAACTAACAGATATATATATATATATATACCTGTTTTATTCCAAACATCAAAACTACAATTAAAGCAATGTTAAAACCAGATTATCTTAGTAAATCAAATTGGAAAAATTTGATTTATTAAAGATAATCTGGTTTTATATATACAGTCAAACACCGATAAGACGCCACTATCCGTTTGGGGACGATTTTGGCGGCTAAACGGGGTTGGGGGTTTATCAAAAACACGTGTAGTATAGAAATCAAAATGAACTCCAAATTTATTAAATTTAATAAAATACAGTAAGTACATTTATATTTAGCATTCAAACTTAACATTTTAAAAAAAACTGTATACTTTGTAGTATAGTAGGTCTATATGTACTGTATATGTACAGTACTATATAGAAAACATGTCCATCTCTTCTGATCCTCTATTTTGAGTTCTTTGCACAGTTATTGTACAGTATTCTTATTTGATTGATACGCAATAAACGATGGAAACGATCTGGTTCTTACTATCTTAAATTTTCTACAACCTAGGTGTGAACCAGGCTTAAAGAGATACATGATTAACCGTTAACTCCATCTCTCCCACCCACTGGTTAAAAATAAATCCAGAGAGCTTCTAATACTGTATACAGTGCCGGCCTAATACCCGATAAAAAAAATAAATTATTTTATTTTTATAAATTTATATTTAATATAAACTACTAATTATTATATTTGATTTGTCAGCTTTTATGTAAAAAAAAAAATACTATATATCATTTTTTTATATGTAGCTATAGAAAAGATAATGATTAATATAATTGAAATGCATATTGGTGAGAAGTTAAACATAATAAACTAATAAAATTCCCGTTCCTGTCGAATTCTGCCCCTATAATATATATATCTTCTAACACTCTAGTTGTCTATTTGTAAACAGTTTCTTTTTTTTTTCAGTTCCTGTTATACTGTTATTTAAAACAAACATATTAATAAATTTGATATTTCTGAAGAAGTTTAACTAAATGTATATATTTCAAATATAATCAGGATAAAAAGCCATTTTATAAAGGAAAAATTAACAAATTAATGCAAAAATGACCTCGATTGATATTTTATTACAGTATTGATTATAAATAACATTAAATTAAAATAAGTACTACTAATATACACACTAAGCACAATAATTATATTGGAGGAAGTGAGTGATAGTTACATGTAGCAGAAAAAAATATAGACAAAAAGGAAAAAAAAGGTAAATATATAATTATATATGTTTAGACTCTAGAGATAATAAGGGAATAAAATAGAAATAAATAATGCCAAGAATCATTAACTAGTAATGCTAATTTTTTCAGTCAACTTTTGAAAAATTTTGCAAAAAGAATTCGAATCTCTCTTAAAACAGCTTTCATCTAATTAATAATTAACAAAACTATTCATGATTTTGATCTTTTTATATTGCCGGTGGAAACAAACTTAGCACTTGATGACAAGATTTTTCTAAATACTTAAAAAATTTAAAGATTAAAATAGCGAAGAAACAGTCTGAATCAAATTCGAGATCATTTGAAAATACTTAAAATTATGTTTACATTATTTTAATATTAGTTTGTCAGTTATCTTTGACGATGTTACGAACGTAAAATTGATAAATTTTTGCGTTTCGTACGCATATACAGTGGACTCTCGATTTTACGAACTTGTATGGATCCCCAAAAAAGTTCGTAAACAGGAATGGCATTAATTAACAGACTTTTTTTTATCAACTAAAGTTAGTAAATTGGGAGGTTCGTAAAACGCGAGTGTACTGTATTATATCACATATGGGCAACCCCCGGCTCTACTTCTTTTGATCAAGCCCTGATCCATTCCTTAGCAAAGTTGATTGGATTCATGGTGAAAGAAAATATGATGTGTTTTACTATAGTCTTTTTAACTAAAGAAGAACTTTCACGGACGAATTCGATGATCGAGGGATTTCAGTTAGGGTTAACTATAGTCGATACGATGTAAAATGGTTCGCAATAGAGAATTTATTAGTTTTCGATTTGATGTTCGGTTTAAAAACATAATAATCAGTATTTTAACCTTTATAATTAGTTTTAGCAACTTGTTTTAATTCGTTTAATATTAGTTCATTTAATAATTTGGTCCGGCTCTTGACTCGGAGACAATGATATAATTTAGCCCCCAAACTAGGAAAGATTGCCCATATCTGCATTATATTTTTAAATTTTAATTTTAGAAAGAAAAGATGTATTATACCAGAGAATTTAATAGTTGACTGAAAATATATTTTCTTTAGCATATTTCTTATTAATAAACTTACAATTGTTAGATTTTTGAACTCCATTGAAAATACTTGAATTCCTTAAGTAATTCAAATACATTTTAAACTAATGGTTCTCAACCTTTTTGTTCCATTCCCTTTTCGATTTAGGTTATCTTGGGAAGAAGAAAATTCTGAACTAACTCAAGAGGTATATTTTACATTCTGTTTTTATCTATATATCGTACGACAATTATAATTAGAATTAGATTAGGAAAAACATCATGATAAATATTATGGGGAAAAAGTTTATAATGGACATTCTATTTCATTAGTGATTCCGATTCCCCCTGAAGCACAAATTCTTCCCCGGTTGAGAACCACTGTTTTAAACTGAGAATGTTAATAAATACCTTATTAAAAATTATTTATAGATTCTACATTTAAATATATTTTTTCATCTTCATTATAAAAATATAAAATCAAAATAAAGTGACTAGAACAGCTTTTTTTTGTTGGCAAAGTTTTATCGTAAAAGGCGATTTATTTTTATATTAAAACAATTATGAGAGAGAACAGTATTATTACATTTCGAAACATTGTTTATTGTCAGACTGCCAAACTAATTTATTTTTATATGATTTGCCAAAATGTCCCTTGCTGATGTTTGAAGAATTCAAAATAAAAATAAGAGGAATGGAATTCTCCAATGATAGGTTTTTGCCAGGTATACACTGCCCCACTTAAAATTTAACATTCTAACATCTGCCAGAAATGCCAAGAAGCCCATCCGTCCCTGTGCAGTAGAAGTAGTACGAATAAGGAGTAATGTATTGTGCACAGCGAAAATGAAAATTATTACTACAGAAGTGGAAAAAACCGAATGAAGAAACCATTTGAAGAATTAAAACGACAAAGTCCATTAAGAGTGAAAAGATTTATAAGAGGATTTAAAACTTACCAAAAATAAATTAAAATCGGGAAAATAAAGTTTAGATCTAATATACGGATCGATATTATTTTAGATTTTTGAAAATGAACATAATACTACACTTTACAAAATAGCAGACTGACAGATAAATTCCAGCACACAAATTTATATTGACAGTTTGATTTAAAATTTTGCCATTGGTATCTCTGAAACGAACAAGTCACTACACAGAAAAGGGTATAAATAATAGAATGAACGTGACAAAGGTTTGCACTTAATAAAATGTCTCATTTTTGAACTTGATTCTATGAAATGCTTATAAAATATGATATTAATTTTGAAAATAAGTATTCACGCTTATTTATGTATTTTTAAAAACGGTAAGTTAATAATGATTATAACTTCTTTGGTCTGGAAGTAATATGACATTTACGCTGTCCTAAATAAAAAAGTAATTTTTATCCGATGCAGTATTAGCGATTATTTATAATTTCTGATCAAGATTGTGTAATAATCAATTTGGCTACTTAATTTTTCCCCATCAAAATAATTTAATAGTAAGTTGGTTTTCTATATCTATAATTAGGTGAGATATATTTGGCGTGTTTTCGATTTCAGTTTATCTGAAAACTATTTGAGTAATGGATTTCGTTCAAATATAGTTCAGCCCAGTGATAAATTAATCTCAGCAAACTGTTCTAAAACTTATCAAGGTAGAACTGATTTGACAAAATCATTCATCGTAGATAAAACCTGACTATATTGTCATATACTGTAGTATCAATATTTTAAATATTATGGAAGAGAATTTAAACTTTGATGATAATTTTTAAATAATTACCAATGAGATAACCAATTTAATTATACTTAAATGGCATCTCAAATCTTAACCAAAATGGTTTTTAAAAATTCCAATTATTATAGGCCAGGGGTGGGCAAAAGCCGGCCCGCGGGCCGGATCCGGCCAGCGAAGACATCTTATACGGCCGCAGCATAAACTAGAACACATTACAGTTTCAAGGCCCACATTTGTAAAATTCTACTCGAAAAGAAAAAAATAAAATAATGGATACTCTGTAGTGTAAAATAATGGATACTCTCGCTAGTGCACACGTAGGCCTACATTATCAAGTTACTCCAAATTTTCATGATATAATTGAGCCGTTTATTTTGAAAATGGCTTAAGTCCATTTGTTTTTAAATCGAGATATTTAAGGATTCGCGTCTGAATCAATTTAAAAATATTGGTTATTGATAATATGGTAATACAGTATAATTTTTTTCTGAACGCAAAAACATGTAATTTACTAACCCAATCAGCTTAATAAACATTATTTAAAAAGTAGGACGTTTTTGGTGGCCATAAATGCACTTAAACCACTTTCAAAATTAATGAAATGACAAGCTTTTTGAAAAATTAAACAAAAGTCCCTTGAAAAGAAATATAATAATCTTAAAATAATTAAAAAAATTACAATTTTGTGTTATAAAAATAGAATATTTATTCACTTTCAATACAGTCAAATTATATTTATATCTCCTTATATTCCTGATTTATAAGAATTTTTTTGAGAAACTCAGGAACTAAAAAAATTTCTGCGAATTCGTATCCTATAAATTTCATAACTATACATTAATTATTTTGTTCCTGCGACGTCTTCGAGTCAATAAACTAAGATAAGTCATGAGGTTTATCCGCGTCACTTCTACTAACTCTATATTTCAAAAATTACATTATCGGAAACTAAATCACAAAATAATATTTAAAATAGGCATATAAACCTATCACATAGATCAATAAATTGTACAAAAATAATTCATTTTATTGCAATTTTAGATATTTCTATTGTTTTAGACACCATCATGTTGTGACAAACAGATTTATGATGATATTTATGTAAAAAGGTGGGCCAAGATAAACCGAACCCGACTTTAACTTGGTTGGGTTCGATTTATCTTGGCTCACGCTGTACAAGCCAAAACAAGTACTGTATCTAGTTTTTATCCCATTCAGCGATTCGCCAGATTAACAATGACGTCAACTGATGTTTAAATTCATTAATCAATTGTTTATTGCTATGAGAAGCACTCATCTTTGGAAATACTTGTATATATGCGAATTCTAGCTTTTAAAAATGGACTTAGTCCACTTTCAAAATAAAAATTTTTACCATTTCGACTTTATTTTCACTAACTAATTTTCTATTAAAAAATTCTAATTGAATTTGAACATATTGGTTGTAAATAGTTTAAAAATGAAAAGATTATGTAGAATTGTAATTATTATAAACGTTAATTTTATTTTTTTTTGAAAAATGGACTTAGGCCACTTTCAAAATAAACGGCTCTGCCTGTTCTACAATTTCTTGCTCTCCGATTTCGTCAGCACCTCGATTGT
The DNA here is from genome assembly GCA_000484575.1 of Olivierus martensii. Taxonomy (NCBI): domain Eukaryota; kingdom Metazoa; phylum Arthropoda; class Arachnida; order Scorpiones; family Buthidae; genus Olivierus; species Olivierus martensii. The sequence goes on along the minus strand of AYEL01060935.1, from coordinate 125,168 downwards.
TTAGTCACTGATTCTACGTGGCTTACCGATATCGACAATGTTCGTCGCCGACCCTATCTTGTCGGTGAACCCTTTTCCTTACTTAAGGATATTTCCTACTACAGTCAATTTCTCCAAATTCTCCGTAAATTTCAACTAACGGATGACAAAACCCGGCAGTTATTTGTTAGTTACACCTTTCCTCACGACGAAAATTCCTAGCGTGTTCCTGTCTTCAAATTTTTATAAAAGAACTAAAGACTATGTATGATAAGGACTAAAGATTGTTGTATCAGAAGCAGGCCAGCTCTCGACTGTCATCTGTTACTTTGTGAACTAAATTCAGGTATCTATTTCTCTGAATCAAGTGTTCTTCATTCACATGTAGTGTGAAAGATCTCTCTTTTTTAAGGAAGTTGTTCTTCGTGAAACGTAGTCTTTGTGTGGTCTATTTCTCTGAATCAAGTGTTCTTCATTCACATGTAGTGTGAAAGATCTCTCTTTTTTTAAGGAAGTTGTTCTTCGAGAAACGTAGTCTTTGTGTCGATTTACCGAACAGCACAATTATTACCTCCTCATTCGCATCTCAACTTCATACCGCTCGCCTGTTTGTCGGCATCGTATACAACGATTCCGACTGGTGTCAGATCCTGATTTTATCGCATTTAGGCCTAACGCCTGTCATTATCGTCCTCTGTCCCACAATTAATTTTAATTAAATATGTTTAATATATCGATACTTTTGTATTAATAAGATGAAAAATCTTTTCTTCAATGTAAACATCATCTTTGCATCTATGATGGTACTAAGAGTAAGATACAAATTATTTGTATATTAAATGAAATATTGTATTTTAAAGAATAATAAGCCAGCCATGAATATTGCCTACTATTAATAAACATAAATTAAAGGAGATTTATAGATAATAGTACAGGCTTTCTTGTAGTACAGGCTTTTTTTTGTACATCTTTTACAAAAAAGAGCTTTTAATTGCATACTATTATTGAGAGTGCACTATTGATTATTATATAAGCTATCGATCAATGTTTGCTATTGAATTATCGTTTAAAATATAAAAGCAAGTTGGTTGTGTATAATAATAAAATAATGTAAAATTATTAGAATTTACAAGATCAGTAAAATTCAAAAAGATCAGATAAGTAGAAATTAAATAAAAGAATTTAATGTCAGAATTGTAACTCATTCCGTAATAATGTCGATTTAATTAGATTTGAATTAAAACCTATACACGATATGTATACTTACATTAATCACGAATAATTTCATATATTTTTAGGAATATTAATCAAAAAAATGTAAAATGTCTCAAATCTTTTATATTGTCTGAATAATTGTCTAGATAAAAAATGTCAAATTAATGCCATTCGGACTGAAAATTTCGATCCTTTACTAATTTTAGTCTCTAAATGCAACTATTGCCTACATGTTAATAAATTGGAGTAATGAAATTGAAATCAAATGTGACTAACAACTAATGGAAAATAATAACAAATGTTTTTCGTTTCTTCATAGCAAATATTTATCTGATCAAATTGAAATTTACTTCTAATCTCACCTTCTCCTTCTCCTGCTCCTGCAGCTTCTCATTTGTCACACCTCCTTCTATTCATTCTATTTTACTTCTCCTCTTGCTTCCTCTTCTTATTTTCCTTCTCTTTTCCTATTCCTACTTATTCTTCTTCTCCTCTCCTTTTCCTTCTCGTATTATGTTTCGAAATCTTCAATTATTCAACCAAATGTATTCAATTTTCCAGCCAAATATATATTAGAAATATCAATAACTGTAAACAACATGCAATATAGTACTTACACATATGAATACGGTAATATATTAAAATTGAAGAATAATACTTGTTATTATTGATTTAAATTCTAACCGTTCAATTGGTAAGAAGTAAATAACAATTCTAGTTGTGTCAGTTCAATCGATTTGAAAACTAAGTAGAAAATTCAATAATGTTATAAAGAGTATGATTATAATAAAATTTTAAATTTACATAACGACAATTTGTCAAATTATACAATACAGAATTAAATTATAGTTATAGTGAATTTAATTCAGTAGTTCTACAGGAGGTCCCGAAGAAATCAATATGAATTATCGGGAGTCGATAAACATTAAGCGACAGATTGGACATCTATTAAACCATTTTATTCATATTCATATATTTCAGGCTTCTTCCTGAAATATACGAAAGAGGGGTAATTTTATAATTAAATTGTGAAATAAATGTTTTTAAGGATCGACTATTTTTTGAAGTTTGTATCGGAGGTGGGGGTAGTAGAATTTAAATAGTATTTAAGGTTCTTTTTTTTGTGAATAATTGATTGTCGATATTTGAGTTAGATTAAACAAGTTTTGTTGATTATTTGATTGTTGCTTTATTAGAGTTTCAATAAAGCATTTATTAACACTTTTGTAAGTGTTTTTGAGTCTAATAAATTTTATATTTTTCGTTATCTAACTTGTTTGAGATTTTCTTCAATTTATTTAGTGTAAGTTCTAACATCGTTGTTTTTGTTCTAGTCTAACACTTAATCAGCACTTTTAGTTGCAAGTTCCGATTTCGTTTCGTCGATCAGACATTAATTATTGTTAGATTTGAGTTTATCTTTAAGTTAGAACTTAGAAAAAGACCCGAGCTCAGGCCGAACTCTTGATTGCAGAGTTGTTAGAACCATTAGGTTTAGCTGATAAGTAGATAGTATTGACATTTGCTCTAATCTGCGACTTTGCATATTATTCATTTCAAACTTCAATACTTTCAGATCTAACCATATATTAAATGATTACAAGAAAAAATTTATATATAGGACTAAACCAGCAAGATTTCAAAGTAAATACAGTATGAGTAATATGAAAATCTTTTTGTTTCCACAAAAAGTTTTGTAAATATTCTTATTTCCCTTGTTCAGTGTTATCAGTGAAAAGCAATTAAAAAATTCCCACATAATTTCTGTATATAGATTTATACAAATACTTGCTACTGACATTTTTTTATATACTGATAAATCAGGAAAAGCAAATACTCCCTCTTGCAGCTAGGTGGACAATTGTGATTACCCTGATGTTATGGTCCCATATTGTTCTCTTACTGAAAAAAGAAACACCCATTGAAGGATATATAGGGCATATCTAAGTAATGGTTAGAGATTTTTAATGAAAATTTACCAGCTGTATATTCAACTAAATAAAATTTGCCAATAAGTATTGATTTTTAATTGAATATACAAAAATTTATTATATAATAATTAATTTTTGTATATTCGATTATAAATTTTTGATGACAACCATTTCTTTTATATAAAAGTTATTTCTTTTTTTTTTGAGTAGTCAAGAAAAAAATTTCAAAAATACTCCTCATACAATTTATGATTTAATTAATTAATTTAGAAATGTAACATAATACTATATAAAATATTAAAAAGATAACATATAAATGACTACATAAATGAAAAATATATAATAAATAAATGTAAAATTTCTTTGTCATATCTTAGTGTCCATATCCTTCAATTAAAATCAAAATTTATTTCAGGAATCATCAATCTTAATTGTTCAGCCTAATGTTGTTATAAATTCAAATAGTAATTAAATTAGAACAACTCTAATATTTTATTATTTATTGTCTTAAAAATAATATTTTAAGACAATTATCAATTGCAATTTTTTTAAACATCTTTCACATATTAGCCAATTACCAGATTTTGGTATTTTAGATCTCAAAAGGTATTTCCGAAAGAATTTTAGTGATTAGTTATCCAGATTGTAAAAAATTTAGCATAGGAAGTGATATTTATTAATAATTAATAATAATGATCATGTTATTAATAAATAATAGTCATTGTCTTTTAAAATGAAAATAATTTGGTTATTAATGTTATTGATTTAATATTAAGTTTTTGTATATTGTAGAGATATACATTACACAAACCATTGTCAGCTGATTTATTAAATTTAGTAGTTAAAATTTTTCAACTTAATTTTTGAGTGACATAGGTTTGCCACTAATGATATATACCAGTAATATGACACCTACAATTAACACACAATATACAAAACAAATAATTCAAGTAAATGAATTTTTAGTTCTTGTAAACTAAGATTTTTGCATTTGTAACTTGTAAATACAAAAATCTTGTTCCATGTCTCCATTAAGATAAAAAATTATAGAAAATATTTTACATAAAGCCGAATTTATGGAAGTTAGATGTATGTAAATTGAGTAATATCTGCATTTCCTAGAATAATTTGAAAATTCGTTAGTCAAAAATATTCTAAAATAATAAACAAACAAAACACATATTTTTGAAACTTATGTTATGATTGCATTGACACATTACAAAAACAGGAAAATTCACTAAAGTTTGTGAAGAAGAAAGTTAATCACAAACTAGCTGATTTTTTCCATAAACAAAACAAATATTTTTGAAACTTATGTTATGATTGCATTGACACATTACAAAAACAGAAAAATTCACAAAAGTTTGTGAAGAAGAAAGTTAATCACAAACTAGCTGATTTTTTCCGTGTTCATTCTTCAGTCAGAAATAATTTTAATTTTATATATAACTTCTTAAACAATCTGTACTTAATATATCATCAATAAAACAGTATCATAAGCCTATAAGCAGATCAACATTTTAATGAATACATTAAATAACTATAATAGAAAAAAAGAGGAGAGTTTCTGATGATATGGCAAAAATACAGCTAGACATTTATAAGAAAAATATAAGATGCATAGCTGAAATCTAGGAATAACAATTAAAGAATATAAAGAAAATATACCAGTAGCTAAAAGAAAAGCTACTATGCTTTTGGCATAAAAGAACTAGTTTCTACATATTAAATATAGGATAGGAGAAGGTGAAATTTGTTAGAGAAATAAGCAATAAAGATGGAGGAAAAACAGATAAGGTAATAGCAATTTATAAGGAAGAAATAAAGTAAAGAACACAAGTGAATCTCCACAAGAATATTTGAGGACTGCTTATAGATGCTAAAAATAGCATAATAGGAGAAAAAAAGAAAAAATGAACCCGAGAAGCATAAAAATAATAATAATTTATTATATCATTTAATATATTGTTACAATTTCTTGTTCTAGCACTTTAGATAGGATACAAAAAGCTTTATTACAGTTATTATATAGTCACAGAAACGCCATATTTGCAATAACATATTATGTCAATCACCACATCCTTTTTAAATTTCTGGTCTATTTGATCCTCATTAGCTGTACACATATATTACATATATTACATATATATTACATATATATACTATGTAAGACTCAGTTATTATATAGTCACAGAAACGCCATATTTGCAATAACATATTATGTCAATCACCACGTCCTTTTTAAATTTCTGGTCTATTTGATCCTCATTAGCTGTGCATATATTACATATATATACTATGTAACAGTTAATAACATTTGTTTTTAATTGTTATTAAGTCTTACATAGTATATGTATGTAATATGTGTACAACTGATGAGGGTTGAATAGACCAAAAATGTTTGTGACTATATAATAACTGTAATAAAGCTTTTTATATCCTATCTTAAGTGCTAGAAAAAGAAATTGTATAATTTAAAGGTAGTGTAATTTTGGACATTAATAATATATTGTTAATCCTTCTTTTCATTTATATTAGCTGTATCAGTTTCCTATAACATCAGATTGCACTATCTGATGTTTAGTTTACTAATCAATTTAAATTTATATAAAACAATAAGAAAACTGTATTCATATAAAATACTATGATTGCTTTTCTATTATTGTAAGCATTGAATCAATCGGCACAGGGCCAGATATAAGCCAATTGGACCAACTGCACCCAACTGGGCCCCGCACTTGAGGGAGTCCCATGTTTGTCAAAGTTTATGTAATTAAAAATTTTAATTTTTAAAATATTTTTTCTTAATACATCTTGTTTTTTACATATTAGAAGAATGTATAAATGGTACAATATAATAAAGAAAATCAGAGATTACAATAACCAGAAACATCTACATATTCAATTACTTTATGGACAGCTATGTGTGTCCATAATCCATACAGATAACTTTTGCTTAATGCATATAGCATCCATAGTTAATAGCTTTGGCATTCATAGGATGCATATAGGATGCATATATGCTATATGGATGCATATAGCATCCATAGTTAATAGCTTTGGCTAGACTCATTTATGCATTCATAATAGTCAAAGGATTAATTAAAAAATGTTTATTTATTTATAAATATTACTTATTTTATTTATACATATAAGACATATTTTGAGGGGCTCCATGAGAAATATCCAATTAGGCCCTGCACTAACTGAATCCAGCCCTGTCTAGGCATAATTGTCCTTTGAAAATTCTGTAGGAATAAAAATTACATTAATTGACATAATGCAAAAAATATTTCAAAACTACACATACAAAATATTTTAAAAACTATAAACAGGCATGGCTAAACTTTTTCACTGAGTATCAAATTCAAATTTAAAAATTCTTTTATTGAATTATTGCAGAAAAAGTTTTTACAAAATGTTCATCAACAATAATACCTTATATAAGATATTATAAATTTTTTTATTTGAAAAATTTAAATAATATAATGACTAAATTACTTAATATGATAAACAAACAATGGTTAAAATTTTTTATATTGATAAACTTTAAAAACATTGTTTTAATTTTTTAATTTAAAAATTTTTCTGGAATATGATTGTTTAAAAGATATCTAAAGTCACATATGTCGGATGAAAACTTCTTGTAGACTCACAAATCATAATTTAACCGTATCTTCTGTAAAAAAAATACATTCAAATATCATCTCATAACAAAAAATGAGTTAATGATAAAAGCATTTTGCCCTATATTACTGCTTATCATCCTAAATAGAGGCTAAATAGAATACAGGTTCTTTTTGATTTATGATGTATTGACTTACAATTGCTTAGACTTATGATAATGATATAGTTGGTAAATTCTGTGATTGGTCAATGCAATTCATGTGTGTATGAATTGCATCATGCAAGGTGGGCATGATGTATCAAAAGCATTCTTTTTGTTTGGTTCTTGTAGATTTGTATTTTTTTAAGTGTAATACAATAATATATAGTGTTGTAATAAATAAAACTGAATCCATAAATTTAAAATATTTCTGACCTATGAGCCATTCCAGAATGAAGTTTGGTTCTAATAAATTAAAATTAATTTTAATTTACTAGAATCAGACTCAATTGTAAGTTGATGACTACCTATATATCCATCGAAAAGGGCCTGACTGACAGACCTGAAGTGTCACATAACATGTTCAATAGTTCTCAGGCTGTCGACAGAGCATTCAAAGCAGTCGTACCAAAATAAACATTTTTATATAAATATAACATTGTATGTGATGTATAGAATTTGAATTTATTGTTTGCCTTTTTTAAATAAATGCTTAACATTTTATATGTTGAATTTATTGTTTGCCTTTTTTAAATAAATGCTTATTGTTTTATATAGCTTTTTTATTAAACCAAAGTGATGCACTTTTTTAAGTGGGGCCCGCACTACTTAAAAAAGTGCATCACTTGTCACGGGCCTGAAAATTTCTCTCTGGAGGACAGGAATATGTTTGCCTTTTATAACACAAAAATTGCTATTAACTGCATATATTGACATTTTTAAATTTAAAAACAAAACCATGGCAGTATTGCTAATGTCTTGCCTTCCCAAAATTTATAATGCTTAGAAGAAATTTTTCTTGCCCAAAGAATAAAAAAAAAATATTAATGATAAAATAAAAAACAAAAAATTTAGTTAAAATATCCTTAATTGAAAACAAATAATAAAACTTATGTGTAAGCATTAAAAACAAAACATAATAGAAAATAAACAAAAATCCTATTAATTTTAAAAACTTAAGTTTTATTTAAATACAAATCATTATTTCCATATTTAAATTAATAAGATTAAGTTAGAATGCATTGCTATTAAATATATTTAAGATTTTTATTATTCTCTAAAAATATATTTGATTGATGTTTGATGGAAGAATATATTCAACAATGATTAATAGAAAAAAAATATAGCAATAGACAAAAATAATTTCTTAATATATATAAATTACAAATTGATATCTTGGTGCAAAATTTATTACAAAAAAATCGTCCATGCATAAATTTAAATACTATTTATTTTTATTTTTTTATAGATGATAATAACCGAGTGATACTACAAATTACACGAGATACCAGTTCGTCAGATTATATTAATGCTAGTTATATTGATGTAAGATTGCCATTTTAAAATAAATTTAAAAGAAAAAAAAAAAGAAAAAATTTATTTTTTCTTTCTTTTGATTATGATACTTGAGTTCTAGATTTTATATTTTTTTTCATATTTTTTTTTTTTTTTTCAGGGATATAATCGACCAAGAGAATATATAGCAACACAAGGTACCACAATAACTTAATTTTATTATTATAAACAAAAATTATACAGAAATTTGTAACTTTTATCAAAATTAATAATAGAATTTTGATTAAATTGTTTATAAAATTATTTTATAAAATTTTTGTTTGAATCTTTATTTTTCAGGACCAAAAGAAAATACAATTCCAGATTTCTGGAGAATGGTTTGGCAAGAAAATTCTTCTATTATTGTGATGGTCACTGGATTAATAGAAAATGGAAAGGTAATTTATAAAAATAATTAAAGAAGTGGTTTATAGTCTTGTCTTATATGAAAGAGATTTGTTGGAACATTCCATATTCCAAGTAGTGAATCAATCCCTCACTTAAGTTTTATGATACTATTTCCCTGTCACATCCAGTGAAATACTGCCTCCTTCCCTAATTGTACAGAAATTTTATTGCTAGAATAAAGATTTGTCTCTTACAGTTAACCCATGTTTTTCCTTTCTCTCCATCTCGCCCTACATTCGATAGTTATGTCATCGTTTTCATCTAACAACAAGATTTCTTATATAGCAACAAGATTTTCAAACAGTCCTGGCACTGCACCTACTATTTCTATGATGTATTGTGGTTCTAACAGAATTGTCTCATCACACATGCCATTTCCATTTATGCTTTCCTAAAAACGAATGTTTGAAAAATATATCCACATTTTAAATACACAAAAATTTTCATTGATACATGATTTGGAAAAATCAAAAATTATCAGCTGCAGAAGCAAATTGCAAAGTTAGGTAGTATATTCACAAGATAGAAATATATATATTCAAATTTTATGACTTTCTGCACAAAAATTACAAAATGGAGAATGAATTTAGCTGCAACATCTACTTGATACTGGCTAAGAATAAGAAGAAAGTATTAAGTAAAAAAGTAATGATTTGCCATCACTACTTTAATCTTTTGTAACATCCAGACAGTACTTTTGGTCATTACCTATTATGCATATAGTAGCATGTTTATGTATATTTTTGTTGTTTCTTCAGGAATAAAATGTTTTTGTCATAACATATGCAAGAATTCTACAATCTTATCCAGATTATATTCCAATCAGTTTCTTGTTATTTGATGCCATTATTAACATGGGGAATCACCAAATTAATCAATAATTTATTTCTGATGTATTGCTTAAATATTTTCCTATATTCTTAATTCATATTTTCAATTTTTCTCATTAGAAATGATATATTTTTTATTAAAATGACTACATTTAATATGCCATTCCATTAAGCTATGTTTAGACGGTGCCTCTCTGCATGCAACATTGTATGCAGAATGATGCATGCCTCAAGGCGCAACAGCCACATGAGGCATGCAGCTTGCCCCTTTGTGTTCATACTTGGAGGACATATTGCAGATAATACCGACACAAAAAGAGTTGTACGCTGCCGCTTTAGCGGCAGCGTACAACTCTTTTCGTCTACTGTTATCATTTGAAATGACAGAAGGAAAAGAAGAAAAAGGAAGTGTTGGACTTGAAAATATTTTGATTGATGCACTAATAATATCAGTATTTTGAACCAAGTCAGGATAGATAGTTCCGGTCTTTTCAAAAAATTTGCTTGAATGATTTGACGACGATAAATTTAACTTGAATAAATTGAAGTGTTTTCTTCACATCTCAATCCATAAAGCAAAGAAAAATTTGCAAAAAAAGTTTAAAAATAATCAAAACAACAAGATATTGCAAGACTAGTTGCACGTGTAACCCAACTAGGATGGGGAACAGATGCACCTTCTTGTGCCTAGTATTGCAACAGATTTTGAGGCATGCACCTTTGCATCCTTTTCGTGCACCTAGTTGCATGAAAAGTTGCACCATCTAAATGTAACTTTAGAAACTTTGATACAGTTACTTTAAACTAAAATATTAGTCTCCCTACTTTTCTTTATTTAAAAGAAAAAAATCAAAGACAAAAAATTAGCATTTTAAACAGGAACAATTTTTTTAATTAATGGTACTTGAAATAAATATCTATTATTTTAAAATAAAACTTCAATTATTAATAATTTTTAATAAATTATGCTATGGTAGTACCATCTATTACTTAATAATTGACTTTTAATTTTTGACTGATTTCCCAAAAAAAAAATTTGCCTTGATGTGGAGTCAAACCAGAAATTTTGGGTATCATCCCAGTGTCTTAATCAGTTAGTATGAAAACAACCAGCAAATTTCCATTTTAGGAAGTTTATGTACTAATTAATTTAAATAAATTTTCAGGCTAGACTGATACTAATATTCTCAAACGTGCTAACTATGGAAACGTTTGTATAATCACCATAACATAAATTATTAATTGCAGTTTAATTCCAAAATAGTATACTACAGTCATTTGATTGACTTAGTTTATGATTATTAATCAAATATTCTAACAACTTCTGCTGCTTCTAGGAACACAAGAAATCACAAGCACTTTAAGCAGGAAAAATACAGTATTTTGTTATTAGATATATAGAACATATACTAATAATAACTTCCGGTGACATTTTCAGCCTTCTATGGCCCTCCTCAGTGGATTCTCTCAAACGAGTGTCTAGCGTTCTACACTTGTATTTGATGCAGGCTATCCCTGCTAGGATGTTTCACAAATAAACATCCAGCAAAGACCTTGCATTGACATTTAAATGTTTACCAGGTGTTACAATTCGTTATTGTATAAATATGATTCTGTTATAATTTAGAAATTCGTAAAATGCATTAACTAACAAGTTTTCAGTTAGAAGCTGTTACATTTTATGTTTCTACGTTATTTAGTCAACACAAAGTCTTTGCTGGATGTTTATTTGTGAAACATCCTAGCAAGAATGATCTGCATCAAATACAAGTGTAGAATTCTAGATGCTCATTTGAGAGAATTGGCTAAGGACGGCCATAGAAGGCCAAAAACGTTACCGGAGGTTATTATTAGCATATGTTCTATATATCTAATAATAAAATAGTGTATTTTTCTTGCTTAAAGTGCTTGTGATTCCTTGTATTTGATTAATATTTCCTAATTAGATTATGATGTGTTATCTGATTTAAGCCAAGTCTATATACCTGAATTTGATTTGGGATAGACAGCTTTGGCTCACAATTACTCTTGAACTGATAGCCAGTTCATTAGTAGTATATCAGTTTTATCAAATAATTAATTTAAATTATTTTATAAACTTTCTGAAATAGAAATCTCTCAGCTGCTTTGATAATCTAACTGGTTAAGACATTTGAATTGTAATTGAAAGTTCCCAGTTTTATACCAAGTCAAGGCAAATTTTTATTTTAGAAATTAGTCAAAAATCAAAGTTTAATTATTAAATAATAGATGGCACCATCTTAACTCAAATTTAAGTAATTATTAATCCAATAGATTGTATCATTGTTGCATAAATTAATAAAAATTTTTATTAATTGCAATTTAATTCCAAAATAGTACATTAGAGGTTATTTGGTTAATTTAAAATATTTTTTATATGTACTAATTTTTATGATCTTGACAAGTTTATTAAATTTTCAGAGATCATAAATTTTTAATTTAACTAACAAAAGACTTTCAAGATTTTGTGAATTCTATCGCTGAAAGTGCATATCATCAATTGATAGAGCACATTAAAAAACCTCTAAACCACTGACGAGACAAAGGCTACAGGTGTTCAAAGTTTACAGAATAACTGGTATTATCTCATTTTCAATGGACATGGTACACAATGGTTGCAATTAAACATGTACTTTAAGGATGATTGCATGGTTCAGAAAAAAATGGGAGGAACAGTGAGCACATTTCAAGAAAGGTAAAGATAGACAATTGGGTTCATGTCTATCTATATATGTCATTGGTTTCATGTCAATTGGGTATATCTCTAGTAGCTAAAAAAAAACAAACTTTCTTGACTACCTTTGATATCTATATATAATACATCAAGGAAGTGGAACAAAAAACGATTAAATTTTTTTAACTTGCTTTTATGTTTTCAAGAAAGGTAAAGATAGACAATTGGGTTCATGTCTATCTATATATGTCATTGGTTTCTTGTCAATTGGGTATATCTCTAGTAGCTAAAAAAAACAAACTTTCTTGAGTACCTTTGATATCTATATATAATACATCAAGGAAGTGGAACAAAAAAACGATTAAAAACATAAAAGCAAGTTAAAAAAATTTAATCTTGATTTTATTAATCGAGCTTTTGCAAATTTGTTTTTCTTTTGTATGTATTTGTTGAAAATATGTCCTTCTGATAGTGGTTGCTGAAATATTTTTTAATTATATGTAAACAGAAACAATTGTTTATATTTAAATGGCTCAATAGAAATTGGTTTTTCTTCTTATCTTGTCGTTTTTGTAGTCTGATATAACAAAATTATTCCAATTATAAGATAAATGATATTTTTGAAATTTTTAGAGAAAATTGAATTTTTTGTAAAATGCTGAAAATTATTTCTCTTATGTACAATATTGCTCATATTTTGTTTCATTGCTGAAATATTTTTTAATTATATGTAAACAGAAACAATTGTTTATATTTAAATGGCTCAATAGAAATTGGTTTTTCTTCTTATCTTGTCGTTTTTGTAGTCTGATATAACAAAATTATTCCAATTATAAGATAAATGATATTTTTGAAATTTTTAGAGAAAATTGAATTTTTCGTAAAATGCTGAAAATTATTTCTATTATGTACAATATTTTCCTATTAAAATAAACTAAAACATATCTTAATTGCTCATATTTTGTTTCAATTTCACCAATTTCACCTCCATAGAGAAAATTGTGAAAAATGAAAGGCCATTTAAAGAGGTATGGTATTTTTATTGCTTTACAGCAGCCACTCGCTTCCCGGGAAATTGCAGTCAAGCCTACTTTACCCCATAGTATGTGTATCGGGTGGATTGCTATAATAAACCATCTGTGATCCAATTAGAGCAGTGGTTCTCAACCTTTTTTTTCCCCGGGCCACATACATTTGTTTGTTATGTTAAGTGGGCCTCAACATGCTATTTCAGCAGTCGGCATCCGGTTGGTGTCACGTGAAAAAATCTGATTTCTAAAAAATCACCTACAAAAAACTCGACTTCTCATCTTCGTGGATGCCATAGGCCAGTGTTTTCCAAACTGACCTATGACCTGTAAAATTTTATGAGTGCATCGAGAAGGCTCTAGCAAATTAGGAATATTTAATTTTTCCAGATTTAAAAAAAATTTTTAATATCAGAATTTTTATTTTTGGTTGTGGGTGAAGAATTCCGCGCTTTCATTAAATTCACGATTGTGCGTTCCAAGCCGCAGGTTGAGAATGGCTGAATTAGAGGAACAGAAAATATATTATAGCTGTTTACATACTAGATGGGATCATTTTCATATGTTAGGACTTCTTATAAATTCTTTTATATCAAAAAGTACTAAAAATTCAGTAAATGAAGAACTAGTTAATATTAATAAAAATGACAATATTTCAATGAATTAATATAATTTGTTTAATTATTATATGATAGAACTTCATTCAATAAAAGTTATGTAACTCATGGTTTTCTGAAATTTTCAGCCAAATTTCTTCATTCATGGCTCATTTTATTCAGAGAACTTGTTATCTAAAAATATTATTTTATAATGGCTGAAATTTCATATTAAAAAATCACGTTTTCATTGATCTCATATATGTAATGAAAAGTTGCAAATAAAAAAATAAATTCCAAAAAAATGCAATAAAGCCTGAAAATTTCAAACGATTCAACAAAAATTAAGTGAGATTTCACAATTTTTAATTTTCATTTTTTTTTTTTTTTTGCATGTTAATTAGGTTTAATTTTAAAAAATAGCTAGCATTCAGGAAGTTAGAAGAAAAATTACTTCAAATTTTGAACTCATTTATCTCCGTCCCAATTTATGGTCCTTTGATAAAAACCCTTCTTTTCATGGTTTTTTTTGGATTCTTAAACCAGTGATATTCAGAAAATCATGAGGGTCTCTGTAAGAATCTCTCTATTTTAATACATTTTTGATTTAAATTCAAATTTATTTATTCTATATTTTAGAATAAGTGTTCAAAATATTGGCCAGACGATACTATCTGTTATGAAGATTTTCAAATCCTGTTAAGTCACACCGAATCTTGTATGGATTTTATTGTTCGTACCATTCTTATCCGAAAAATGAGTGTAAGTAGTTTATAAAATTATATTTTATAAATAACGTTTTATAAGTTGTTAAATATTTTAACAGACTGGAGATACTCGAAGAATAAGACACTATCAATTTTTAGACTGGCCAGATCATAAGATACCAACAAGTGCATCATCCTTATTGATAATGATCAGGAGAATACGACTAGAAAACACAAATTTAGAAAGACCAATAATTGTGCATTGCAGGTAATTACTTTCAAAATTATATATCGCAAGATAATTTTGAAAAAGCAATTTTTATGAACTATTTAGTGCTGGAGTAGGAAGATCTGGTACTTTCATTGCTCTTGATGTGTTGTTGCAACAAGTTGAAAGAGAGAAACAAATAAATATATTAAAATTTGTATGCAAAATGAGAACTCAAAGAATCAACATGGTTCAAAATTTGGTATATATAAATTAAAATTTTTTTTTATTAGTAATATGAATGCCAAATTTATAACTGGACTTGATATGCATTACAGGAACAGTATATATTTATACATGAAACATTACTTGAAGCCATTCAGTTTGGAAATACAGCTGTCACTGCTGCCGATCTTCCCACTTACATCAAGAATATATGTTATATAAAGTCAAATGAAAAAATATCTAAACTTGAATGCCAATTTCAGGTAAATTTTTAAACAAAATCAAAAAATAAAATGACTAAAAGTACTAAAATTTAAAAACTATTAAATTAGATTTTGTCAAAAATAAAGAAGAGAATTGATGTTAATGATTGCTCTGAAGCTTTATCAGAAATAAATATTTTTAAAAATAGAGATCTAATGATCATCCCAGGTAACACATGTATATTTTCTAAAAATGAAGAACTCCTGTTTGGGATAAGATTATTAAGGACATTTGAAGTATTTTAATAAAATACTTTTGTTCAAAATTTTAGAAGAAAAAAGAAATTTTATGATATACTTTAAGAGTCCTTAATTATCTCTATCTTAAATAATCATTTTTTCCCCGTTTTTTTAATTTAATTTTATTTTTATGATATACTTTAAGAGTCCTTAATTATCTCTATCTTAAATAATCATTTTTTCCCCATTTTTTAATTTAATTTAATTTTTTTACAGTTAATCAAAAAGCCATAAAATTAAAATCATTCACTCTAACAGAAGAAGAAAATAATTATATTAATGCAATTGCTGTAGATGTGAGGTTTCTTTTAAATTAATCTTAAATATTTATATTAAAAAAAAAATCAACACTGAATTTACTTTTAGGGTTACAAACATAAAAATGCATTCCTGGTGACTCAAATGCCTCTTCCACATACTATTATTGATTTTTGGAAAATGATATATAATTATAATTCCTCACTTATCATCATGCTGAACGATGGAAAAAGCTCGGAAAAAGACCCGGTAAATTTTTACATAGCAGATATATTAGAGTAAAAAAATATTATACTTAATATACATAATTTCAGTCCTTTGGACAATATTGGCCAAGTGAAGGTTGTGCCCAATATAATTTTTACGAAGTTCAAATTGTTACTTTTGAAGATCACGGTACAATTATTGTTCGAACTATGAAACTCATCGATACTAGAAAAGTAAGTAAAACTAATAATTATACGATATAATTACACAGAGTTAATTATATCGTATAATTAACTCTTATAATTATTTGTTATTTGTGCTGTATTAGCCCAAAGAACCTCCTCACAGAATTGTTCAGTTGCAATATAAAGAATGGGCACATGAAGATGTGTTACCAAAAAGTGCTTCTTCTATGCTCTCATTATTAAATCAAGTGGATCGATGGTATCGTGGAACAACTGGTGGTCCAATTACTATTCATTGCATGTATGTCTTAAATTATAAAACAATAATGAAAAACTTTAAAGATATATAATTTATATTAATACTTTACTAGGAATGGTGCTGAAAGGTGTGGCTTATTTTGTGTTACCAGTTATATCTGTGATCAATTAAAAACTGAACACACGGTTGATGTTTTTAATGCTGTAAAAAGATTACGAAACAACAGACCAGAATTTATTTCCTCTTTGGTATGAAAAACATTCCATTTAATTTATTAATTTTTATATGTTATATTAATAATTAACTTTATATAATATTTAATTGCAGGAACAATACAAATTTTGTTATGAAGTTGCTTTGGAATTTATTGATTCATATTTGTTATATAGATTAAATTAGATTTTGACAATGAAAATGTTTTTATGAAATAATAGAGCACATAACGGTACAAGTATTGTATTAAGAAGCATTTCTTTCAAGAATTATATTAATTTTATTGTATCTTACGATAAATAAAATAAATATTTAAGAATATTGAAGTTTTCACAATGACAAACATTCCAAAACAATTCTGGAGAAGAATTTAAGTATTACATTCTAAATACATAAAGGATAACATTTAAAGTTCTACTGGCTTAATAGTAACAAATCGAGACAAAATGAAAGCAATCACACAAGTGGACAAAGTAACAATGACTGCAAAAATATAAAAAGTTTCTTCATCAAAAACGTCTACAAAAGCAGGTAGACTATCATATATTTTGTTGAAAAGATTTAATTCAGATTTATAAGAGGTCTTCATTTTCTTCTGCCAAACGAATAATCTTCAGTCACTTCTTGAGGAGAATGTTTTGTAAGAATCTTATAAAATTCTTGAATAATTTCAAGTGATGTTAAATTTTCAGTTTTTAACAAATATTTATGTCCAGAATCTGAAATAATTAAAATAGAATTATTTTAGCTAATTTTAATTTATAAGTAGATAATTATTTTGAATAACAGCATTGGTTTTAACAACTAATAATAATTAATCATAAAGCAGTACTTAAAAATGTGTACTAAAAT
The DNA here is from genome assembly GCA_000484575.1 of Olivierus martensii. Classification (NCBI taxonomy): domain Eukaryota; kingdom Metazoa; phylum Arthropoda; class Arachnida; order Scorpiones; family Buthidae; genus Olivierus; species Olivierus martensii. Next base: position 107,708 of record AYEL01060935.1, on the reverse strand, counting down.
AGCATTATAATAGGACTGTGCTCATTTTATTATTTAACATGCTTGCATGAAGTTGAGGAAAAAAAGGAGTCATGGTTTCTGTTGGAACAGACCATTTTCAAATAATTATGTATGACTTCTAATGAATCTATAATAATGACCTATAATAATTTATTATTGTTTTTATTTCACTTACATTGTAAAATATTTAGCAAGCTCATTTGTGATTTTTTGATTTCTGTTTCCACAACAAATTACTTACAGTTACAACTCTCCATCAATTTAAAATATAGTTAGAATTGAATGGAATGAGAAAATATTTAGCAAGCTCATTTGTGATTTTTTGATTTCTGTTTCCACAACAAATTACTTACAATTACAACTCTCCATCAATTTAAAATATAGTTAGAATTGAATGAAATGAGAACATTTTGCATTTGATCATCATATAAAGTTGATTCTGTTTAATTGGGCCACCATTTAATTGGAGTATAACGACCCGCCCCAGGTGCTGGACGGCTGTTATGAAGTGTATGACTTCTCCCCGCCGATGGTACGTTTTCACGATGCCAAAACTGGATAATTATATGACAATGAATGTCAATGGTAGTTAACCAATCCAAAAACGACCACAACGGATCCATTAGTAACTTGAACTTTATTCACAATAATAAAAAACAAAAGAAAACTTACAACATAGGTACTTAAAGTACTTTCCTAGTCCTTCCATAAATTAAAAATCGTTACAATTTCTGACAACACAATTTTCATTACAAAGTTCCTGACGTCGGTCACCACGCTTCACTTTTCTCCATTGGAAGGATGCCTTCCACTCCCTCTACTGTACTTTTTTAACATCATACTTAATTTACATAACACAGTTCTTTTACACTTTTTTAAACATCAAATCAAATAAATTATTAAACAACTTGTTAATAAAAAGAACATAAAAAATAATCCACATACAAACAATTTGACATGTGTCATAGTTAAATATCACAAACGTCATCATTCAGCATCTTCGGCTAGCACCTGTTCAAAATGGCATCGGTTCCACTCCTTCACTCCAGGTACGAACATTATTTGAATTATTGTTCTTAACCAAAACCCATAGCCCTCACACCTCCATCCTTCACATGAGCAGCCGCTTTTTTTAGGCCAAATCTCAAAGAACAGAAACTAAACTAATACATAATTTAAACACTTAATTGGGACAGTAACAGAAAAGGAATTTAGCAATTTTTGACATATTTTAGGGATTTTTTCAAAAATATATGTCAACCAGCTTCTGCTTAAGAGTCTACCATTACTATATACTGTACCTAGCGATATTCATTTACAGTGTAGATTTTATTTAAAATTTTTAAATCTTTGCCACGAATGCAAGAAAAGGAGTTACACTTTCAAGTAAAATTGCTTTGCTGGATAAAATTAAAAGCCAGCCATTTAATCAAGACATCACAGACTTGCTGATATAATTGGTGTATCAAAATCAACCATAGCACATCTCCTAAGTAAAATTGCTTTGCTGGATAAAATTAAAAGCCAGCCATTTAATCAAGACATCACAGACTCGCTGATATAATTGGTGTATCAAAATCAACCATAGCACATCTCCAACAAGAAGATCAACTTTGTAAGGAATGAGCATTACAGAAAGAAATAACAGGCACATCCAAAAGAAAGCATGATGGAAAGGATTCAGAAATCAAAGAAGCATTGCATCAAATGGTTTTCTATAATTAGCGGGTGAGGTGTGAATATAAGCAGATTAGTGTTGAAAACGAAGTCAGAGAAGATCTAGCTCTATTTTAATAAAGCATTAAAATATGTACCTAATTATTTATTTATCTATGTATTACATATTTTATTTTAGAATTTATTATTAGTTCATTTAATTGGAGCAGCTGCTTAATTGGGCCAAAATGGATTAGTCCCAACGTGTCCGAATTAAGCGGAATCGACTGTATGTTATACTTTGCGATATTTTAGATATGCAGATAATTTACTACATTTTAAAATCATGTTAATAACGTAATTTTATTTGTACTACATTTTAAAATCATGTTAATATCGTAATTTTATTTGAAGCTTATAACTTATTTGTTAAAATTGTCATTATTTTATGGCAATTTACTGTAACATCACAAATAATTTAGTGGACTATATCATTGGTGTAGTGATGTAAATGAACTTCAACTCTCTCATAGACACAATACTAACTTCTGATGCTGTCATCCAGTATAGTTGGGGGAAAATTATAGATATTGTCCGTGCAGCTTAGCTGCAACCATCAACGCAAGTACGCGTGCACTAACTGAATGAATTCAATGACAAAATAGGGATGACAGCTTTGCACATGGATGTTTTCAAACGCAAGATAATTGAAGACAAATAGAAAAAGGTAAGCGAAAACACTAAGATGAAAAATAACAGAAATATGCAAAGATAAGTAATCGTAGAAAAAGGTAAGCGAAAACACTAAGATGAAAAATAACAGAAATATGCAAAGAAAAGTAATCGAAACCATTCCCACCTGTCATTACACCGACTGTGACTCTCCCTTTCGCATTTGGACTCATCCATCTTAGCTAGGTGCAGCTTTCGTGGACGGACAATATGTACTTATCAATTTGACATGCAATTCTTTTCTAAAAGTTGCATTGTCAGCAAATTTGTAAAATGAATGAATGAAAAGCTAAATTATTATTGTAATAATGCAAAAAATATCAGAACAGAATTACAACATATTCTCAATGAATATGCATGATACTGTCAATTCTCGTTATTCGCGGATTCCGTATTCGCATATTCGACTATTCGTGAAAATTTATTTGTAACCACAAAATTATTATTCACGGAGCTTTCGCGCCTATTCGCGGACTCCCGCTGAGCGGCGAAAATACTGTTGTCAATGTACATGCGGATTCCGTATTCGACTATTCGCGAAAATTTATTTGTAACCACAAAATTATTATTCACGGAGCTTTCGCGCCTATTCGCGGACTCCTGCTGAGCGGCGAAAATACTGTTGTCAATGTACATCCTTTCTTTTTCTCTCTGGAGAGAGAGGGAGAAAGGAAGTTGTTTGTTACCAAATGTAGTCTCTGAATAGGTTTGCCGGAAAATTTCTCATTACTTATCCTCACTCACTCCACTGACGGCAGGTAGGCCAAAAGCTTGTTCATATCGTCCACAGGTCCTATAGAAGAATGTGACTCTATGCTTGAATGCAGCCTCAAATTTAGACTCCTAACTTCCTGCACATTTGCTCCTTACTCCAAAATTTTAGAAGACCTGAGGCAAAAAACGACACAGCAAGGCTGACACAGTTTTTCAATGCAGTTCAGAAAGACAATGTGTCAGCTATCATAGCAAATATCTCGCAACATCAAAAAACTATCAATCAAAAATAAGATTTTATTTACTACATAGTTAATGTTTTTAAAAATTAAATAAAGATTACTGTAATTATTTATAAGTAATGTAATACAAATTAAATAAGGTATCTGTAAACAGAAAAACACACATAAACCAATTAAGAAAATGTTGGGAAGAAAGGTTCGCAGGAACCTAACTCTACATTTCCCTTAGGCACAATGGTTCACTATTCGCTAATTCAGTATTCGCAAAGAATTTACAGAACGTAACTACTGCAAATAGCGAGAATCAACTGTAATTTAATACAAGAAGTTAGTAAATAGTTATAATCTAACTGAAATTTTAATGAACTCAAAATAAGATTTAACATATTAAAACTGGATAATGGAAAAAAAAATGCTGAAAAGAAACCAAGAAAACATTTTAAATTCAATTACTATTAATTATTGAATATAAAATAATAAATTATAATTTAGCTTCAATCAGTTTTTTAAATAATCTTTAATGAATACAAAAACTGATGAAATAAAATAATGGAAAATCAATTCATCATAACAAAGTACTATATTAATGGAAAATCTTTGAATTTATAGTAAAACTCCCATTTATGCAAATCCATTTATAAAAATCCAATTATGAATACAAAAACTGATGAAATAAAATAATGGAAAATCAATTCATCATAACAAAGTACTATAAGCAGTAAGCTAACTTCTTTTTAATAATTTAGTGAGGAACATTTTTGATTCTTTTTTTTTTACCAATTTATTGATATAATGGAAAATCTTTGAATTTATAGTAAAACTCCCATTTATGCAAATCAAAAAGGAATTTGGCATTATTTGAATTAATCAAATATCTGCATAATCCAGAAAATACACCAATTATCATAAATATAGTAAAAACTTTACAAACACAATAGGATGAAAATTTTTATATTTTTCTGATGCCATATTAACTGAATTATGATTATTGCTTTATTAATACTTGAGGATTGGCTAAGCTTACTTCTGGAGTGTATCATTGTTGATCTGCATTTATCAACATTTTCTGATATGTTTATCATTCTATAATAACCAAATCCACTTTACAATTGAAAAGAAGTTGTTTTTTTTTTTTATTAAAAATCAAATGTATTTGTATCATATAAGAAAACAAAGGATTCTTTATCATTCTATAATAACCAAATCCACTTTACAATTGAAAAGAAGTTGTTTTTTTTTATTAAAAATCAAATGTATTTGTATCATATAAGAAAACAGGAAGTATAATACTATATAGGATGGAAGAAAAGTTTATCTCTCCAAATAATTTGATAAATATCACAGATTTTAAAAATCTATTAATGCCAACAAATAGAAAGTTATGAGTGATACCAATTCATTTGAGTCATGATATGATGACCTTCAAATGAACTGATTATACAAATTATGCTTGAAAATCCTATTTCATAAACTGCAACAGATAGGGAAAATTTTTTTATTAATGCCAACAAATAGAAAGTTATGAGTGATACCAATTCATTTGAGTCATGATATAATGACCTTCAAATGAACTGATTATACAAATGATGCTTGAAAATCCTATTTCATAAACTGCAACAGACAGGGAAAATTTCCAATTATTAAATTTCCAATTGTTCAGTATTCAATTCTGAACACTTCCAAAAAAAATGCACTGAGAAATTATGTGATATGAAATCTATCATCTAAAAGAGATAGATATTGATATTTTTGTTAGTATAACTGATCATAAATATCACTTCTAAAATTAATATTTAATGTATTGAATATTTTACGGTTAGGATTAAATTTTAATTTACCATACAAAACTAAAGCTATAGATAAAATTGTTAATTATGAAAGGATATTGGAATATATTAGTAAAGATTTACCTGAATCTAATGTAAAGAATGTAAGGAAAACATTAAGAAATATATATAATAAAACTGGAAATGTTAATAGGTTAAAAGATAAACATAATAACAACTTATTAAAAAAAGTAGAATTAACTAAAGAATATATTGAAGAAAATAAATTACAAATTGTAGAATCTGATAAAACAAAACAAATTATAGTAATGAAAAGGGATGATTTAAACATAGAGAAAGAAAGATTTATAAAAAGTAATATGTTTAAGCAAATAGATATAGAAGTAAAAAATAAGATTAGTAAATCATTAAAAAGATTAGTATTAAATTGGGAAAATAATAAAATAATTAAGAATAATGATAAAAAATTTATATTAACTAGTACTTCAAGAGACCCTAGATTAAATTTAAGACTTAAAAAACCCATAAAAAAATATGCCATACAGACCAATAGTTGACTTTAGATACACTATATTATATAATTTAGAAAAATTCTTAAAATTAAATAGTATCCTAATTCTCCATGTTTGATAAAATTAATGCATCAGAATTTTTAAAAGTTAAACATAGAAATACCTGATAACTATAAATTTATATCTTTAGATATAGTTAACTTATATCCTAGTATAAAATTGAATATGATTTAAGAAAGTTTACAATTTTTTAATGTGGAAAAATGGATAGAAAACAGTGTTGAATACTGCTTTTATAATAATTATATAAAAATAGACAACAAATATTATAAATCATTAAATATATAATATTTATCATCATATTTTTCCAATTTAATATCAGTATTTAAAATTTGTTAACAATTGTGTTATCAACGATTTAAAATATTTTAAGTAAAATTTTACTTTGACTGCTGCCATTTATCAATGTAAATTAATGATCACAATGATCATGTTCACAATGAATACAAAAACTTTTATACACTGAAATTTTAATGTTTTTGTTAGTATTCGTAATTATAAATAACAACTAACAAAATCAATTAAAGATATAAAAAGTAACACACACAATCTAAACAACTGAGTGAATGACAGCTTTCAAAGTAAAATCTTACCCTTTTTTGTGCATTTACTAACAATCAGTCATTCCACAATGACTGCTCCGATACATTCGCTATCATATTCTCCAAAATAGAATAGCTTATATCTCCAATTCACTTATTAAAGCTTATATTTGTTGCGTGGTGTAATTATATAAATAATCATGTCTGTTTACCGCCATTTTCTTCGAATACTGAGTTTGCGCAGTGCCGATGAAATGCGATGTAACAAGTAGTTTCATTGGTTGGAATGAGATTGACATTATGTATATGCGCATTCTAAGCATCATGGGAAAATGATGACGTTTCCTGAGAGAGAGAGATTGGAGCATCGCTTAAAACATAATAATCTCTCTACTGTCTCTGTGGAAAGACGATCTTTCCACAGAGACGATTTTTCGTCTCTGCGGAGAGACTGAGACGAGCATAGACCCCCAGGAGAGGTTCAGATCTAATAAAGGAGAAGAAGGCCTAAATAGCATCTATCATTGTATACAATGCCTATCTGTCAGTTTCTTCTCTATTTAAATAAAATGCTTATGTCTAAGCATTGCAGATGGATTGCAATGCTTAGACATTTATTGCATTATGTCTAAGCATAAGCAGATGGATTGGCCATAAGCAATGCTTATGGCCATCCATCTGCAGCATCATTGCTCTCAATTCTTCTATGTCCTGGCACCTAAACAAAATTGAACCTTGTTTCTGATAACCACTTTCACAGTTTCCACAGTGATAACTTTCCCACACAAGCTTTGAGGTAAAATAAAAGCTATCAAATTCTTTTAATGAAGCTTGACTATGTTTGAAGGGATAGCTCCAGTGATGCAATTTAAAGTTAAATTTTTAACATTCGTTGGGAGGCAAACTAAACCAGCAATAGATAAACAGCGTTATTTATAAAGTAGGATGTACGTGTACAAATAAACATTATTATATTAAGGAAACCAAGAGACAACTAAAGATTAGAATAGAAGAACATAAAAGGTATATAAATTTAAAGCAATTAAAATCTGGATTATCTGTTCATTGCATAAACAATAATTGTAACATTGATAAAGATACCATTTCCGTATTAAAACAAGAAACGCATTATTTATCACGTTTATATTATGAATTTTATTTTATAAAATCTAATAGTAAAAATAGTAAAAACTTAATAACAAATAATAAAAATGGGTTAAAATTACCAGAATTATGGTGGGAGTTTTTATTTTGAGGATACCACAAGGGGGCGTATCTTGTAAATTAAAAAATTTTTTTTTAATATAATATTTTTATTTAAAAAAAATAAATATTTTTAAATTATTTTATATTTATTTTAATTTATAATAATATTAACCTTTTTTCTAATACTTTATTTATTAGAACACTGTTAAAGATAAATTTCTTTTTTCAATAGAGTTGATTCTCAAATTGATAATATAACAAATATTTAAAAATTGTTAGAAAGGAATAAGTGTCATTGAAGTTATTAAAGGTACTGTTTGGGTTTAGAAATAAATTTAATGAAGTTCTTATTAAAGGAATAAAAATTATTTGTATTTATTATAGGAGCATGGCAACAATGAAAGTATTATGTTTTAGTATAAAATTTAAGAAAAATGATAACTTTTGTTTTGAGAAGATGTTGTTTGACCTGTAAACATAAAAATTCACAACTTGTTGCAACTGAGGAGGGCCTGATAGCCGAAATGCATTTTGTAAATGTGAATTTTTTGAAAAAATTATTCAGTTTTTTAGAAAACCTTTTAGTTATTAAAGAACAATTGATGTATTTAATATTTTAAATATTTAATGTAAATAGCTAGTAATAAATATATGTTTAAGTAAAAATTTTGTCTTTTCCTGTTTGCCAAAAATGCACTGAGAAATTATGTGATATGAAATCTATCGTCTAAAAGAGATAGATATTGATACTTTTGTTAGTATAACTGAACTTCAAAAAAACTTCATCAAAATTGGATGAATAGTTCATTCAAAAAAATGAAAACATTTTTACCTACAAATCATGTCACATGCTCTTTCAAATCTGGTTCTGGAAATTTCTGGGAGGTTTCCACAATAGCATCATCTTCCTATTCAATTGGCATAAAAAGCCACATTCACACATGCAAAATTCAATGTACATGTAAAGTACAATGGCTGAGTGCATACTTAATGAAATGACTACTATGGTAATATGCTATGGTGCTGCTAATGCAAATGTTACTGCTACAGCTTGACTTTATCATAAAAAGATATCCCTCAGCACGAACAATTAGATCTATCAAACATCAATTCCTTGAATTGCTCAGAATCAGGTCGCCCACAAACAGCATCAACTTCTGAGGCCACAACTTTCATTCTTGCATAATAACAGTATAAGATTTTCAAGACTGCATCATTATTGCTTATACAGAGATTTCTATTGACAATTTAAAGGCTGTGAGGAACTCCATCCAACTTCCTACTCAACTGTACTTGGGTGTTGGTGGAAGACATTTTGAGTACATCCTTGATTAGTTTTTTCTTGTTGATTAGGCTCTGTGTTTTCAATTTATTGATTTGAAATATTATGTTTTGGTATTGGTTTGCTATTTACATGTCAGAAATAAGTGTCAACCTTTTGTATGTAACAATATTTTCATTTCATTTTTGGGCAAACTGTTCATCCAATTTTGATGAAGTTTTTTTTAAAGTATTCAGAATTGGATGCTGAACAAGTTTATAATTTGCGAAGTCTAGGAGAGATCCCCAAACAACATTCTCTTAAATTAATTTTTAATAATTGTTTATTTTTATATTTATTTGAAATCTGAACAATTTTATTTAGCATCAAAATTCGTTTTTTTTTCAAAACTTAAAAGAATAAATTATTTTTCACCACATTTGGCAATTTTAAAAAGGAAATGGAGTTAATAAAATGACCAAAAAATGGAAGAAAACCTACAGATGAATAACAGATTTTTGGAAAAGAGATTCCTTATCCTACAGATGATGGTAATTCAAGATTATCCACTGTGGGAAGTATAAAAGCCTTCAGTTCCTTGTTGAAGAGGTTCCCGGTCAAAAGTTTCAACATTCTTGATCAGCTACAGGTTTCCGTCTATGCCATCCCTGTTGGGGAGATCTGACATCAACAAAACTGTCAAATCTCTAGCATATCATGAAGTAAAAAAAAAAAGAATTTTCATTAAATTCCAAGGAAAAGTAGTTGTTCAAAGATAATAAAAGAAGAAAGGAATAGAATTCTTGCATTCTAGATGGAACAGGAACCATTACATTAAACAATTGTCAAAATGTTAATCCTAAGGAAGTCACCTATGCATAGGGTGTCCCAAAATTCACGCAAGAAGTAATTTTGATAGAAAACACAGGTTTATTATTAAAAATTATAAATTTTTTATTGATTCATAAAGTATACAATATAGGGTTATGTATGGAATAGCATATCGGGTAAATCGGTAAACAACAAGTGTGGATGCTGATTTTTCAAAACAAAATCATCTTCAGCGATGAGGCTCACTTTCATCTTGATGGCTTGGTTAATTGACAAAATTGTTGCATTTGGGGTTCAGAAAATCCACAAGTGATTGTTGATAAACAAATGCATCCACAACAAGTCACTGTTTGGTGCAGATTTTGGGCTTGAGTCATCATCGGACCATTCTTCTTTGAAAATACAGCTGGTCAGGCAATTTAATGGTGCTCGCTATCGCGACATGATAATCTAGTATTTTGTGCCTAAATTGCAAGATATGGATGTGGACGACATGTGGTTTCAACAAGACAGTGCCACATGCCATATAGCCTGAGAAACAATTCAGTTACTGCATGAGTCATTTCCTGGTCGTGTAATTTTCTGTTTTGGTGATCAGAATTGGCTGCCCAGATCATGCAATTTAATGCCATTGGATTTTTTTCTTTGGAGTTTTTTGAAGTCTAAGGTTTATTCCCACAAGCCATGACCTCCCATGCCTTGAAGGAGGAAAATGAGGGCTTATCAGCAAAATTCAGCCACATTTATGCAAAACGGTCATGGAAAATTTCAACAAAAGTGTGCGTATGTGCAGCAAAGCTGTGGAGGCCATTTACCCGATACACTATTCCATACATAACCCTATACTGTATACTTTATGAATCAATAAAAAATTTACAATTTTTAATAATAAACTTGTGTTTTCTAACAAAATTACTTCTTGCATGAGTTTTGGGACAACCCTTTATATAAAAGGACTGAACATCAAATGGATATATCCATTCGAAGATCTATTGCTTTCATCGCAAAGTTACTCTGACAAAAGAAGAAATTATCATCCATACTTGATTCCATTTCGAGGTAATTCAATTAGCAACATCAACTACTTTTGGCTTTCTTTTTGATTTGTTTTAATCAATCATTCATGTTTCAAATTTTATAATATTTCTGTATTATTATTATTAGTTGCTGTAAATAAATTGCTTTTGCTTACTGATTAAGTTTTTGAGTAAATCCTTCATTCCCAGATCCCTGTGCCACTAATTCATGTGACATTATTCCAATTTGACATTTAATTAATGTTATCTCTACTGACATCAGTGTGTGATCCTTACAAATTGGAAATTTTTCCCTGTGTGTTGCAGTTTATGAGATAGGATTTGCAAGTGTCCTCATTTGCATAATCTGTTCATTTGAAAGTTATTATCAGGCAGCTTACCTATAACTTCCTATTTGTTGGCATTAGCAGATTTTTGAAATCTATATTTATCAAATTATTTAGAGGGGTACAGACTGTATTTAATAAATTTTTCATTACTAAAAAATTGATAAATCCTCATTTATTTTATATGACAGCAACCAAATATTAAATCCTATCTAGTAAACAAATAAATATTATTTTATTAATTTAATAAAGATTTTGTATATTTCATAATATTGGAGGTTTACAATTCATTAGAAAAAAATCAAAATTTTTATCCCAGATGGCAAACTTACATATATTAGTGATCTCAAAAGTGTGATGCATGCAACTCTAAAATTGCATAAAAAAATCTTAAGGGAGTTTGTAGCAATTTCTTTACTGATAAAAATATGTGCAATTGAAAAAATTTGGAGATCACTAACATATACAGGTTGATAATTAAAAATCTGGCAACCTCGGGACCTGAGAATTGCTGGATTTTTGAAAATTCCAGGATTTTTTATGTATTTATATGCTGTATATATTTAACAGAAAAGAATTACTTGTACAGTGCTTTAAAGAAATAAAATTAAACACTAAAGAAAAAGAAATGAAATTTTAATGTTCAATAAGTAAATAAAAGACTAGTTCTACGGAATTTTAATTTGTTACTGTACCCTCGAAAAAAAAAAGCTAAACTTTTATATAATGCCAATAAACAAAAAATGCTAGAAAAAATACCAAAATGTTTTTAAAATATTTCTAATACGAACCATGCTTAAAAAAGCCAAAAAGAGCTCATTTGACATCAAAAAAGCCAATATGACAACCCTGGTTGCAAGCGTGATCAAAACATCTGATTCTGGAGTATAGAGCCATCAAAACATAAAATGGCGCCTCCAGAAAACAACAGCGCGCCAACGTGGTAAATTTTAAAATGTGCTCCGACATTCATGCCAAAAAACTGATGGAACCGGAATGTTGATTGCCAGATTTTTGATTGTCAGCCTGTATTACAGTATAGCTTCAACACAAGGCAGATTAGTCAATTGGAAAATTCAGTCAATACACTTTTAAACAAACAAGTATGGCATAAAGGTTTGAATGTTTCATGTAAATTTTTTTTATCTTATATAGTTACAGAGTTTGGCATCAAAGTGCTAACTTGTAGACTCTGAAAAAACAAAAAAGTGATTTTTTTTTGATAATGTTATACTTTCTATAGAAATTGTTAGATCAAATTTTTTTTTATATTTTATGAACTAGACATACTGAATGTTATATACCGTTTTCAACTTTTTGAAAAAAATTTTTTTTAAAAAAAGTGGACTTTTTTATATCATTTAATTTCATTGATAATGCTAAGAATGCTTATTGAACTGTAATAAAAAAAAATCACATAACTGAAGAAATGCTAGATACCATTATCTTTTGTGTTTTTGAAATATATAGTGCACCATTCTCAAAGGTTTAATCATTAGAAGAATGAAACAAGAACATAACAGCAAGAGTCAAAAATATTTTGTCAACAGAAAATATGACATTATAGGAAAGACAATCTTTTAGTCATTTCTTAAACATACTGATGAAAAACCATGTAAATTTTACCCTCAGCTACAGGAGAATGACACCCATAATAGTGTATCAATTATCATAAACTGGGAGCATCATAAGTTAAGGATCACTACACTGATAATTCATGAAAAGTGTCAAATATATATATTTCTTATATAGTGTGTTACCTTCATAATCATAAATATTCAAACAATATTTCATCTTATTATAATATTATACTGTTTGTATATTCAAAACATATATTCAATCATAATTTACATTACTATTCATTTATTTAAAATAAAGTTATAATTACTTACCAACAGTAACTAATGCAGTTGGTTCAGAACGATCATTAACAACTGAAGTTTTAAAAACACATTTTATGTTGGTCTGACGTATTCTTGGCGATGACAAATGAAATATGAAATCACTACAAAAATTAGTTAATATCAATATTAATTAAATTTTACAATTATTGTAAAATGTTATACAGGTATACCCCAGTTTATGCAAATAACTAGGATTGAAATATTTTACATAACCCAAAATTTGCCTAAATTGGAAAAATAATTTCACAAAAAGTTTGAACTTTAGCATTAGCATTCTACACATTTTTGTACTTTGTGTTAAATATTGTATGCACACCAATGAAGATGTAAATACGTTGAAAGCAGTTTGTAATTAATCTTCTTAAAGTTTTAACTCTAGGATTAAAAAAGAGTTCTTGCTACCGATGATTCTGTTTTATTTCTTTGGATTACAAAAAATATTTTACATAAAAGTTAAGTTTATAGAAGTTAAATATATGTAAACTGGGAAATATCTGTATACAAATATAAATAACTAATTAAAAATTTTCACTTAAAATTTTATTACTATTTTTATATTTAAAATTTCTCTCTTTCATACATCAAAACAAGTTATTAAATAGAAATAATATGTTTTAACAAAGAAAAAATTCTTTTGTTTCAATCAAATCAAAAAGCATTTTTCCTTGTCAGAAAAATTATTCAATAATTTCTTTATATTAGTAAAGTAGATCCTCTACTTGCATGGTTAATTTGGTCTCTAAATTTTTGTGTAAACTTAAGATTGTCCAAGTACAATAATGCATATTAAATCTGATATATATATCAACATATACATTAATAATTAGAATGGCTAAAAAAAAATTGATACCATATATATTTATGTATAAACTGAGAATTTTTTCCTCAAAACAAACTTTTGAAAAATGGTTGTTGATTTATATACAAATTTAAAAAAATCAGGAAATTTTTGGCAAAATAGTAAGGTATTCTCCATCTAAATTCTGCTTTTATCTAATAAAAAATAATATACAAGCACTAATTGCAGTAATTAAATTTATTCTAATATGAAATCATCTTGATGCTTTAAGTATATTTCATTTTAGAATAAATTTAGCTACTGCATTTAGTGCTTATACATTGATATTTCAAGATAGTAAGATTTTCCAATTCAGTTGTGTATTTGCACCAGTTGCATGTCCACCATATCTATTTCTAACAGATCATCATTATCATATTGATTCTTTAAATTTTTTTTTGGTTACAAAAAATGTGTTAGAAGACCGTTGGAATAAGTGTATTGAAGTTGAGGGAAACTACGCTGAAAAATAAAGTCATTTTTACAAATAAAAATTGGTTTCTTCATTTCCGTTCCGCGAACTTATTGAACAACCTTGTATATATATATGACTGTATATAAATTAATATTTTTGTAACTATTTAAACTCTGTGCAGCTGAAGAGGGGCACTCCAGCCCAAAAGCACTCCTACATCTTTAATTTAATTTTAAGGTCCTGTAAGCTAGTTTATATTTTGTTTTATTTTAATTTGGACCTAGATGTTAATTTGGAATATTTAAATATTGGATACTACAGATACAGTCAAACATATATAAAGCAGTCCTGTTGCATTCTCTTTACACTAATACCATGTCCTAAGATAGTAGCTAGATATGCCATATTTATTTCCAAAAATGCCTATTTCTTTTTTGATTATATTATTAAAAAGTGAATTCAAAAATATTAATTTACTGAGCATTTCATAAATAAAATTGGGAATGTGTAGATCAATCTTTTTTTAACAAGTAATCATGGCAGTAATAAATCTATCAACAGTTAATATTAAATATAAATCATCAGAGATCTATATTAAATATAATATAAATCCCAATATTTCTGATCAACACATTGTGCATTTTCAGATAATTCTGAATATTTAGAAAAAAAAAAAAAAAAGATTATTTTTTAATTGATTTTGGATATCAGATTTGAACTTCTGATGATCACATGTGTGCTGATTGATTTTCCACTTGCAGCAGGTGCAGAAATATTTCCATTGTATTTTGGATTCCAATTTTTATTGTTTAAATTTTGTTAACTATTTTTATTGAGATTCAGGAATGAAGTAAAATTTTAGATTTTTTTCTTTGATATTTTCTGCTGAACAAACATTTCAATAAAATCATATAGAGAAATACAACTATGCAGATACGATGTGATCATGTCCAATTCTCCAGCCGTGTTTTTTTTCATATTGCATTGCATCACAATATTACCATGCTAGAGGTCTAGCATTTTGTCTAACTAGTCTTATAAATCCTGTTTGCCTATTGGAATAAATAATATTCTTAACTCATTCACAGTTCAGTGATGTATAAAAATAAGGAAATGGAATAAAGAAACAATAAAAAAAAAGGTTAAATAAAATTTAATTCTGATTTTATTAATCTAGCTTTTACAAATCAGTTTTTTGTGTTTATTAGTTGAAAATACTACTTTGGATGAGGGTTCCTAAATTTTTTCAATTGTTATTTTTGGAATTGCTTGATAGAATGTGAAATTTTTTATCCCATCTTATTGATTTTATAGTCTAATATATCAAAATTGTTTTGATTTTTGGGATATAATAAATGATATTTTTGAAATTTTAAATAAAAATTGAATTTTTTATACAATAAACTATAACATGTTTAAAACTGAAAAAATATTATAAATAATAAGAAAATACTGGTTAATCTTGTTAAGATATAATTTTGTTTATTTTAATCATTCAGTTTTGTTTCATTTTCATTGATATTTAGGAGAAAAATGAAACAACTTGCAGCCATTTAAATTTTGTTGCAACTTTTTATTGCAGCTACTGGCTTCCTCAGAAATTGTGGCCAAGCCTACCTTAGCCCATGGTATGTGGTATTGGTTGCATTATTACTATAACAAACCAATAATAGTTCAATCAGAACAAAATAAATAATAATATTATAGCTGTTTACATATATATGAAAATGGTCTCATCTCATTTTAGGATTTTCTGATATAAATTAAAAAATTTATATAAAATACAGCTAAAAATTATACAATTGAAGTAAGAACAAGATAATAAATATAAAATATTAATAAAATGACAATATTTCATTGAATTTATACAATCTTTTTAAGAATTATATGACAACTTTATTCAATAAAAATTATGTAATGCTTTGTTCTTTATAAATTATTTTTGAAAATATGGCTTATTTTGTCAGACTGTACATGTCACTATCTAAAAATATCATATTATTTCATTGGATGGCTAAGATTTCATATAAAAAAATTATTTTTTCTGCAGATCTCATATGTAATGAAAAGTTCTGGGGAGGAAAAAAAAAATTACATTGCTAGAAAGTAAAATCCAATAAATTGTAAAAATTTCAAAAGATTGACAAAAATTAAGCGAAATATGATAAATTTAATTTTCATATTTTTTTTTGCAAATAAATTATGCTTAATATTCAAAAATTGCCAGCAGTGAAAGGGTTAAATTTTAAAAGAAATTACAGATTTATTTCAAACAATATCATATTGTTCTAACACACTTGAAGTTGGGGGATCAACATATACATGGGTTTCATATTTTACTGATTTTTCAAACTTTAATTTTTTGACATCAGGACTTATATGGGGATCAGTTTATACAGGGAGTATATATGGTATTTATGCTAATAGTATGGCCATTAAAATTTAGGGAAATAAGTAATAATTTTGCAAAAAAAAAATTGTTTAATGAAATTTTTTATTTGTATTTTATAGAAATCCAACACAAAAAAACACACATATCTATAAACCTCTGAAACTACATAAATTAGAGACATATTGTTTTTTTAACATAAACAACATGCTAATAGTATGGCCATTAAAATTTAGGGAAATAAGTAATAATTTTGCAAAAAAAAAAAATTGTTTAATGAAATTTTTTATTTGTAATTTATAGAAATCCAACACACAAAAAAACACACACATCTATAAATCTCTGAAACTACATAAATTAGAGACATATTGTATTTTTAACATAAACAATGTTAATACGGATATGCCTATTAAAAACTAATTTTTCTGAACTTATCAGCAAATACTTATGATTTTAAAATTATAATCATAAATATTTGCTGATAAGTTTTATTTAAAACTATATATTTAGGCAATTTTTGTAAAATATCTTTAGTTATTACTCATTTTAAATGTAAAAATATAAAGCAGATATATTATAGCATATAATTTTGAAGGAAATTATTAAAAAATTTTTGGAATCACTATTAAAATTTTCAAAAATGATTTTATGACATTTCTAATATATTTTAATGCTAATTCTGAAAAATATCTTGCAAATCCCTAGGAAACATGTCATTCTGTTGTGATTATAAAGTACAGATTTCTATTTGAAAATCTGGAATCAATTATAAATTCCATATTTTTTGATAGAGAATGAAGATCAGTGAGCTAGACTCAATCATTTCAGATGATGTTACTGATGTTTGCCAGTTTGTAATCAGTTCCTAATTAGCCTGCAACACAGTCCTCATGTAGATTTGATAGCATAAAATGATAACTGAAAGAAAAATTTAAAAATGGGCATGGGTCAATATCCATTCTTCCTCTCTTCTGATTAGAGTGGATTCAGAGAGGTTAGGTTAAGTTAGTTAAATTAAACCACCATATCCTCATGGGATATTCTGTATTGGCAATGGGCATTTACAGAGGCCATCACAGGCTGGCCAACACTCATGATGGGGTCAAACGGATGGTTGAATGATGGGGTTCAAGTGACTGGGTCTGGACCTCTCCTGAAAAATTGGAGATGTGGGAACCAGATCCTCCAGGATGATAAGCCAAAGCTTTACCATTGTGGCCATCTGGCCAACAGGATTCAGAGAGACTTTTGTAATAAATAATTACAAAGAGATGTAAAACAAAAAAATTGTTTTGTTTACTTTAATAAAAGATAAAAAGTGAAAATCAATGGCTCCATTATGTTAAAAATTCTTACTAAATCTCTTTCTATTGATTTTTTAAATACTGGGTAGAAAAATTTAAAAAAATCTACATATGTATCTCTATTACAAAAAAATTCATAAGTGCCATGTCAAATGGGTGAATCATTAAATAATAAAATAAAGCAAAAACCAAAACTTGCTTAAATTAGAACAAACAACGTTTAATAATTCCAAGAGTATTTTCGGATAATACATTCCTCCCGAGGAGCTTCTCAGAAGCTCCGTGAGAATGAGTTATTGGATCTAAGTAAGCAAATTTTGTTTTTATTTTATCGTTTCACTATGAACTATATTTGACTCAGTATTCATCATTTATCCCTCCCGGATTAAATTAATTAAGCAATTAACAGTATTGCACTTTCCTATAACAAACCTATAATCATTTATAAACCCGGTTTTTTTTATAAGCATTATAAATCAAATGAGTTATTGGATCTAAGTAAGCAAATTTTGTTTTTATTTTATCGTTTCACTATGAACCATATTTGACTCAGTATTCATCACTTATCCCTCCCGGATTAAATTAATTAATTAAGCAATTAACAGTATTGCACTTTCCTATAACAAACCTATAAAGCATATCATTTATAAACCCGGTTTTTTTTATAAGCATTATAAATCGAAGTATCAGTATCTCATTTATATCGAAATTTGAAATTTAATATTTTCCTTTAATTATTTTGTTTGACCTCTGACATAAATCATTGAGTGTTCTTAAGGATGAGAAATTCCTGTTACATAAGATGGAAAAAACATTGCGGGATGTACTCCTGCAATGCGGGATGCACAGTATAGCAAAAAATATAGAGACACTAATTTCTAGTTTTATATTAATAGAATATTGGTTTGGTGAAGCATATAAAACAGTATCATATCAACTTTGGAGATGCTAAGCATATTTGTTATTTTCATTTCAGTGCTAACGCATACAATTACAATATATCATTTTCACAATTCCAATTAATAACGAATACAGTAGGTCTACATACCGTATAGATTTAACACTAGAATGAAAAGGATCAAATTTCACTTCTATTCTCTTAATTCCTTTTAGATGAAATTCCTTCAGCAGTTCGTAAGTTGCCTTAGCAACGGGATCACAGGGTTTTTTAAATAATGTACCTGCTAAATGCTGCAGTTTTCCCATGTTACGTTATTATCGTACAATGTAGAGTGATCTACTATATTACATAAAATAATATTTTTTAAGGGAAAACTTAAATTTTATTTACTTAATAAAGAATTTATGCTCTTATTAATATTAAATTTTAATATAAAAGATTGGGATTTTTTAAAATGAAAATATTTCATTAAAGCGATATTATTTTATATTTAATATTTCGTTCGTTTTTTTTTTTTATTTTATTTTGTTTGCATTTGTTTAACAAATATTGAATAATTTCGTTATATATAAAATTGAAAAATAAAAATTTTTAATTTTATATTTTTCAGTTTAAATTTTATGCATATTTGAAGCAAAACAAATGCTATAATAAATCTACTATAATAATGGGCATTTTTAAATAAAAACAATTACCTTATATAAAATTTTAAGTTTATTGTGAAAATTGATTATATTAACAATAAATAATTTAATCTCTATAAACTTATTTATTGGTAATATAAATACCAATAAACCTGTTTATAGAGAGAATTTTTACAAAAACGTCTAAGGTTTCAACTTATTTTTTTATTTTTTTGCATATTTTACGCCCCCTTTCCAATCAGGGAGATTACTAAGGGGACGGGGCCAGTTCCAACCACGGGCTGCGCCTACACTCGTGGAGGGGGGTCGGATGGTGAAAGATGGGATCACCGGCCCGGACCCAGTACCCCGAAAAAATTCCGGTCCAATCAGGGAGATTACTAAGGGGACGGGGCCAGTTCCAACCACGGGCTGCACCTACACTCGTGGAGGGGGGTCGGATGGTGAAAGATGGGATCACCGGGCCGGACCCAGTACCCCGAAAAAATTCCAGGATCAGATGCGAGACGCGAACCCGGGTCCTCTTGCGTGGCACGCCAACGCGTTACCACTCGGCCATCCGGGGATTTGACTTATTTATATATAGTAGTTGTTTTTTAAAAATGCCCATTAGTAGATTTATTATAGAATTTGTTTTGCTTCGAATATACATTACATATCTGATTTTGATTATATCAGCTATAGTAATAATTCATCATAATCAAGATTTTTTTTATCATCATCAAAAGAATTATATTTTACCATCATATTAACTATTTCCTTTCAAATATAGAATAATATTAATATCAAAACTACATTTTATTTTCTTCATTTATATAACGGGTGTCCATTTTAATTCACTCTGAAAAATACCAGTTGATTCTCGGGTCCCATCCCTTGGAAATATTTATTATGGAATCCGGGTCGTGCCCATCAGTCCCTTCCTCTACAATCCAGTTGACTCCTCCGTAGAGTCGGCCGGATTAGTCGAGTGAAAACGCGTCTTTCCAATCTGGAAAATTCGGGTTCAAATCTCGGGTCTCACACCTTGAAAATGTTTATCATGGGATCTGGGGCCGGCTCGTCGATCTCCGTCCTTCACATTCCGGTTGATCAGGGATGGGCAGCCTGTAAAAAGGCTTGTTTCGCCCTATCACTTACGGTTAGTGTTAATAGAATGGAAAATGGCATCATCTATTATTAAAAAACCCTTCCGTAGTGATGGGAAACCTGTGTGTGATCGGCCGGATTATCCGTGTGGAAACGCTTTGACTTTCCACTCTGGAGGACCCGGGTTCGAGTCTCGGGTCACACCCATTGATAATATTTATCATGTGGTCCGGGCCCGGCCGGTCGATCCCCATCTTCCACAGTCCGACTGACCTCTCTGCGGGGATGGGCAGTGTGTGGAAGGGCTTATTTCACCCCGTCACATAGTATTATTAGAGAATGGAATGTGGCGTCATCTGTTGCCGAAAAAATCCTGTGTGTGAGGAATAAGATGAGAAAGGCTAGTTTCGCCCCGCCACTTTTTTTTTTTGTCAACAGATGACGCTACTTTCCACTCAGTAAGAGTACTAAGTGGCGGGGCGAAACAAGCCCTTCCACAGGTTGCCCACCCTTGCGGAGGAGTCAGCTGGATTGTGGAGGACGGGGATCGACGGCCGGGCTGGGACCCCATGATAAATATTTTCAAGGGGTGGGACCCGGGTCCTCCAGCCTTTTCGGCCAATCCGGCCGACAACAAGAGGTTAAGACTCGAAACCGGGTCCTCCAGAGTGGAAAGCCGAAGCGTTTCCACGCGGCCAATCCGGCCGAAGCCCCGCCACTTATTGGTTAGTACTTTGCCTGAAAGATTAGATTTAGGGGGAAATACGGCATACGTTTTCTTTAAATAAAATATTTAAAATTTTTTATAATTTAATAGGAAATATAACAACTGAAACAAAAAAGAGGAGACGAAGTTGCAAATTTAATCAAGAGTGGTTACAACATGCAGATTATAAAAAATGGTTGCAAGCAGTTCAAGAGTAAGCAGCCATTTCTTACGAGGGATATTCTATATCTGGCGGAGGCCACTTATAAAGCCCATCATAGGCTGGCCAACACCCATGTTGGGGTCAACTGGATGATTGAAGCATTGGGTTCAACGAACCGAGCTCGGACCCCTCCTGAAAACTGGAGGTGTGGGACTCGGATTTGAATCTGTATCCTCCAAGGTGACAAGCTACAGCTTTACCACGCGGCCAGCCATCCGTTTCTAAAAGGACTGACTAAATTTAAATCACATATGCTAGTTTTTTGGTCAAGAGATGACGCCAGTTTCCATTTTGTAAGAACAGTAAGTGACAGGGCGAAACAATCCCTTCCACAGGTTGCTCACCCCTGAGGAGAGGTTCCAGATTGTGGAGGACGGGGATCGATGGGCCGGGCCCGGATAAATATAAAAACAAATATTTATCATGGGCGAAACAAGCTCGCGATAAATATTTTCAAGAGATGGGACCCGAGATTCTAACCCGGATACTTCAGAGTGGAAAGCCAAAGCATTTCTACGCGGCCAATCCGGCCGACTCAGATATACTACTTATCACAACTATGATCACAACATATCTTAAAAACTTTATATGCAGAGTCTGAGCCTACCCTCCAATCCCCATTATCTATAGTTCGGACTGACAACGTTATAAGTGTAACCAGTCTGTATCAGAATGTTTTTTCTGAATTTTTTCCGTTTTACATTTTTGCCAAATATTCTTGGTTATAGAATAGTCGGATATCTGCGATGGAAGAGTACATACAGAATTTCCAGTCTGGAGGATCTGCCGCATGGCTGTGTGGTAAAGCAGTCGCTAACCATTTTGGTGCCGGATTCAAATCCGGCATATACCTTTCAGTTTTCTGGAGGTGTCCACGCCCGGCCCGTTGAATCCCATACTTCAATTTTCCAGTTGACCCCACCATGGGTATTGACTAGCCTATGGTGGGTTCTAAAAGTGGCCGCCGCTAGATATAGAATATCTCATGTGAAATATGGCGGCTTAACAAAATTAACTTAATCCTCTCTGGAGTATCTAGATTCAACCTTTGAAAAGTTTTTCAGAGAGATCTGAGCCCAGATCGTAGAATATCTTCTGTCTTTGAAGGGCGATCCTATCACAAATATCACAAACAGCCAGTGATAAAAACTTACTAAAACTAGAAGTTACTAAGCAACATGCAATGCTTAGTAATTTCCGATTTTGAAAGTGCCATAAACAAGAAGAACTAAGAAAAATCGAAAGAAAGAAAGATTATATACAGTGGCTAGTCGGATGGCGGCGTGGTTAAGCGTTCACATATCATCGAGAGAATCTAGACTTAATTCCCGATTTTGAAAGTGCCATAAACAAGAAGAACTAAGAAAAATCGAAAGAAAGAAAGATTACATACAGTGGCTAGTCGGATGGCGGCGTGGTTAAGCGTTCACTTATCATCGAGAGAATCTAGACTTAATTTTCGAATTCAACACCTCCAGATTTTCTTTCGAGAGAAATCTGGATTCGGCTCGTTGAATCCCATCATTTATCTGATGACTGCTTTACCAGGAGAGTAGGAAGCTCATATTCTGCACTGGATTGCCTCGGCACTTGGTATCTGCCAGATAGGAGACGGCGTAAAACGATAAAAAAAAAAAAAAAAAATGTTATTCAAGTATCCTCATAGGCTATCTATAATCGTGGTGAAACAGGTTATCAGGTAAAGAATGAGTTTTTTACTTATATGGCTTTATTCCATTTCCGCTCGGTAGATACTAAACAGCGAATTATTCTTTACTTGCCGTTCACATTCCGGGTGGGATCAATCATCGATCAATCCAAGGATAGGGTCAGCGATCTGAGCCGGACCCCTCCTGATAAAACACTGGAGGTGTGGGATATGGGAATTGAACCGGGATCCTCAAGTTGTTTAATTATTTTTATTAATATATCATAATAATGTATAACAAATCTTTTCTAAATATCATATATTAAAGCTATTGAGAATAAGTATATATGGGCCCAAGTATATACTGTATCTATGTGCTACTTAAAGCTTTTTGTTTTTTGAATTTATAATTTTTAGAATTTAATATGGAAGTTTTATGAAAAATGGAAAAAAAATCAATATTTAAATGCTTTATTTGAAAATGAAATGTTCTGAAGAATATTTGCTAAAATAAAATTTAATTTGTTAAAATAATTCTTGGTTAAAGGATTAAAATAAGGTACACACATCATGTTTAAAAATTATTACTTCGAAATTCTTAAAAATTTAAAATATAATATAATAAATATACTTCCAATACAAAAGTTTTTATAATTAATAAAATAAAAAAAATTAAAAATCTGAAAATTTAAAACTTACGAATTTAATGATGAACAAACGAAAGATCTTTAGCGAAGATTAACAAGTCGACAGGGGCGAGTAGCAACGTTTAACTCTATCTGCCCACCCATTTATCGTGTTATTTTGTTTTGTAGCTAATGTGTGGAGATGCCAGTTGATTTTCGTGATTATTTTTGGGTAAGTGAAGCAAATAAATCATCATTAAATATCACTATAAATTATAATGATATATTTACATATCATAACCCTAATTTACTTTTCTTTCCTTAATTGGATTCTATTTTATTTTTTAACAAAAATTGTCATAAGTTATTGTAGTTTGTTTATAAACAAAGGCCATCATTCAGATGTTGTTAATAAAAATTGCCATTTTATATTAATTACAATAATAACTATTTGGTATACCAACTATATATAATTTTGAATAAAACTAATTATTCCTTTCATATTTGAAATTAGTAATGATTTAATCAATGATAGCTTTCAGAAAGTTGACGAAAATTTAATTAGCTATATACTATTCACTCATTGGCTTAGATTATTTGTGTATTACTGTTTATAATATAGATTAATTCAATTATATGATTGATTGATATATATTTAATAATCATGAATAAAGCAAAGACTATGTGTAAATGTAAGCAAGAGCATGAACTCTGGCCTAAAGAAACATTTGCATTCAACATCCATGTCTTGTTAATACTTTATGGATAAATGCACTCAAAACATGATTTGGTATCCATGATTCATGATAATTTTAGCATATAATCATTCCTAATTAATTAGCTATGTATGAATAGAAAACTATTATTTAGAGGTATTAAATATTTAGTTGGTGTAGATTTAAGATATATGATTTTAAAAATATATAAAATCTCATAATTGTTTATATTACCACAAGCAGAGGATTTGTTTATTAAAAATTTAACTCCTCATATATGATAAAATGTACAAATCAGTGATTCTGTTGTTGTAATGATTCATCCTAATAAAATTTTAAAGCTTTATATATTATTAGAGGAAATATATAGGAGTATTAAAAATGTGCATTCAGATGTGCTTGAAATTGCAAATTGATTGTTTTATTATATCACAGATACATCCTGAAATATCTGATATCCTGTAATATGCATTAGACAAACACTTAATTCTTTTGCATAACTTCATTACTGATAATTTATTACCTTATGGGTAGGATTCTTCTTTGACTGCCTTACATTTTGGCATCTGATCCTAAGGGCGATGTTTCTATGAATAAGAAGTCATGTTATAGCATATCTAAATGCTATCACTTTCTTGTGCTTAATAAAGTTATCTCTACAAGAAATCGCAACAAGCACTTGAAGCAGGATAAATACACTATTTTATTATTAGATATAGGCCTATATAATGTATTACATATACTAATAACAATATTGTTTTCCAGAAACGTTTTTGGCCTACTATGGCCCTCCTCAGCCAGTAATCTCAAGTGAGCAATTCATTTGAGATTACCTCCTTCAAGTGCTTGTTGTGATTTCTTGTGTTATTTGAAACAGCAGAACTCAGTTGTTTATAATTAAAGTTAACTTTATCAAGCACAAAAAATATGTGCATGCTGTACTTCAAAAATGCAAAGCAGTCAAAGTAGAATCCTACCAAAAGTCTCATATTAATATATCTTTGTATCTCTACTTGTAGTTGATTGGATGGCTGTGTTATAAAGCAGTCGCTTACCACCTTGGAAGATCCAGATAAACTGGAGGCATGGATCTAGAATTGAACCTGATGATCTGGACTTGGTCCATTGAATCTTGTATTTCATCTTTCTAGTTGACATCATCATTGGTTATAGTCAACCTGTGTTGGTCTCTAAAAGTGGCCATTGCCAAAAGTATTCTATGTGTGATTCAATAATATAATTAAATGAATTTAATCTTACTTCACACTAATGACCATACTTTCAATGAGAAATATCCAAACAAAAGTATAAACATAAATTATTTTGAATAATACTTATTAGAATTTTTAGAACTTTTTTAAGAGCTCTTTAGTAAAAAAAAGATCTGCGTACTGTTAAAATTATATCACAAGACATTAATTGATCTAGTTTTTTTTTTTTTCATCAAATCAATAAGTTTGAATTTGTTGTTAAACAAAATATCTACATAATGAATATTAACTTTCATAATGCAAGTAGTCCTTTATTTCTAAAAGGATTTGGTTTGAATCCTGTGATTATAAGTCAGAGTGGTCAGAAGTTGGAAATGCCCAAAATTTGTGGATTTTCTTCTATTATCTATCTACTATTTTTATCAGGACATTATGCATTATTCTAATAAACATAAAACTATAAAAAAAGATATAAACATAAGAAACATAGAAAAGATCTTTTGGCACATCACTTCATTACACAATAGGCTATATTCACATGAATTGCATTGATCAATCACAGAATTTACCAATGACCTCACTATCATAAGTATTAGTGGTTATAAGTCAAGGACCTCAGTTGAGGATAATCTGTATAAAATGTACAGTTCAGTGCAAAAAGTTTTTCCTCTGCCTCGTAGTAGCTGTGCTTGCCGGAAGTTGATCAGTTGCACAATCAGGTACTTGTACTGAGAATCAAGTTAAATCTGAATGGACCTGTCCCTTCTGAATGAAAATAGGGTGACAGGTATATGCATGGGATGTGCTCGTCACGTGCTTTCTCCTGACAAGAACAAGCGATAGCGGCTCACAGCAGCATCGTTAAAGCCTCGGTCTACTGTCTTGAATAGCCAAGTTCGATTCCGATCTAGAAAAATATTTTTTTTGTTCTTTATCGCGTTTTCAATTTCGTTTAAATTTTAAACATTGCATATAAAGAACACCACAGATTAAAATGTTTTTCAGACAAATGTGCAATTTGATCTGTTCATTTCAGAATAAGAAAACTTTTCGTGTTAATTATCCTGTCATCCTATGCTATATTTTAGTTTTTAATAAAATATACAAGAATGTGTATCACCGTTATTTTTACCAAATTTCTTTTGGTAAAATCGTTTAATATTCTGTACTATTGATATGCTTAAAACAGTTTCGGAAAATACAGAAAAATATGAAAACTTTCCTTAAAAATTACCATTTTGGCTATCCATATTTTTGTATATTTAGCTTTACTGTCTCATATTAGTCACTTTTCTCTTACCTTTATCCAATTAGCTCCTCCCGTTTAGAGACACTTTGTTCTAGTTTTTGATTTAATGTTTCCTTTTAATCATTCCCCACCTTCTTCTTAGAATCGTTATTCGAATTATTAAAGTCGCAGGGATAAATATATAATAATAAGGTAACTGTGGGGCAAAAGGATACGCTAGTGATATATTTTAGAATATTTCGAATATACTTTGTTAAAACAAATAATAATATTTATTATTATATTCGGTAAGGTCAAAGCTATCGAAGCACTTAACATTTACTTTCCTCAGTAGCACTAAAATTACCTGTTTTAATATCTTAAATATTGCTAATTTCCTTAAATGAAGTCCGTTTGTCACACAGTTACCTTATATCAAATAAAATTCATGATATTTGTTGTCTTAGATTAATTGAAACAGAAATTCTAAGTTTCAACATTTATAAAGTGTCCATTTATTATTTCATAGTGCTCTGCTTCTCAACATTTCACATATACAAATTGCGAAAAGTCGTATTTATTCCGGAATTGTTTCCGTTTCTTCCTGTTGGTTTCGCTGCAGAAACAGATCCTGTTTCTTCGTAACGTTTGCAGATATTTGTTACAGTTCGTGTGCTTATTTTAAACATTTCGGCAATTCGTTTGACACTTTTCCCTTCCTCTCTTGTGTTGAACAATTAACTTTCTAATGCTATTGTCGATTGGTTTGGGCATAACTGTCGTTGGTTATTTTATATATACACAAAAAATGAGATTCGTAATCCTTCGCGCAGTCAAAACAAAGGCTATTAATTTTCACTTCTCGCTTAGCTGTTCACATCTGTTTGAAAAAGCAGACGATAATTTATATCGAGCATGCGCAAACCTATGCTCGATAGAAATTATCGTCCGCTTCTTTGACTTATTTAAAAGAAATGATACCAATTTCCGTAAGGCACTTTTACCTGGCGAACTTTTAAGTTTAACTTTAAGGTAAGATTGTTTTAAATATACTTTAATTAGAATAATGTAATCGGTTTAATTCAATCGAACATTCGTTTCGTGATTGACGTTAAAAATATTAAAATGCTTCTTCCTGATTGGTCGAAGTGTGGAGCCTTAGGCACCCATTATACCATAGGCAGCAGTGCAGTAACTTATCTCTTGATTACGCATATAATTATATCGAAACTGTGCACCATTTGTGTTACATTAATAACAAAATAGATTAGTTTATTATTAATAACACAAAATTTCCCTACAGAACAGCCAGAAATTTTACTATTAACATATTTGAGCACGTGACGTAAAACTTATCTACCTCCAACGATAAGGTAAAACTGTAATGGAATCGTCCCACACTAAGCGTGTTCGAATAGACGCCTGGAAAAAGCAATCGCATTGGATTGAAGTAGTATAAGGAAGCCGAACAACTTTGACCAATAGGAAAAACTTTTTGCACTGAACTGTACCAAATATGTATAGGCAATCTCTAACTTATATAGATTTGTCATATGTAGTTCCATACTTATGTAGAGATTTCTTGACTAAAAAAAATATACTGATCATAGTGGATAAAGTTCAAAGATACAAGCATTTTTTTCCTGATTTCATCATTTATTATATGTACATGTGTTTTATTGGCTTTTTAAGTTAGTTTTAGTTAATCAACTGGGCCTGAACTTGAACTCTCCTGAAAAACTGAAAGTATGGAATTCTAAATTAAATCTGGCCTCATAGATGATAAGTGACAGCTTTATCATATAACTTATGTGCTTATTCTTTAATATACATCAATACCTCGCATAGTCTGGTTTCAAATAATCCAGGCTTCACTGTAGTCCGGATTGTAATTGTTAAAAAATTTTTAATTTACTTTATTTTTTTAGAATAAATACAAAGTGTAAGTGTTCTTGCTACTTAATACTTATATATGACTTGAATAACCACTATTTGATAAGCTAAGACATGCAGAAAGCTGCTTCAGTGTTGCCAAATTTATCTTAACAATGTTTGCTAAGATAAATTCAATTCGATGCTACAGAGAGATGTACGAAGAACGGAAGCAGAAGTCAATTTTGCATTTTTTTTTTTTTTTTTTTTTTTTTTTTTTTTTTTTTTTTTTTTTTTTTGATTTTTTTTTTTTTTTTTTTTTATAAAAAAGATCTTTGAATTAAAACTTTTTGTTCATTTATTTACAATAAAATTTTTCAAATAGGTAGTGACTCGTAAGCAACCAAAACAATCTTGTCGGCTGGCCACAGTCAGTCTCTTCTCCTCTCTTGTTGAATTGTTCAGTCTTATGCAGAGCACCGCTCTGCGTTTGAAATAGAAAGCAAATGTGTTCACCTGCTGAGCAAGCCCTCTTTATCTGTTTGTCTTTATGGGCTTGGATCCACTTTTTGCCCCCTTTTACTGTCTATTGTAAATCTTTTTATAAAGATTATAATATTTAATGTATAAAGAAATAATTATTAATGTAAGAATTTACGATTTAAAAAAAAACATATATGCAAATCGAAAAATTCTTTGAACCAATTATAATTTTTCCCATAGATTACGTACCTTAAATAGTCTGGTAAGAAAAAGAAACCAATTTACTAGACTATGCGAGTTATTGCTATAGTTATTTTTAATATATCTTCATGATACAGTATAGGTTACTATTTTAGTACTGTATATGATATGTTTTGACATATACATGTTTTGACTTATGTAAGGTTTTGTTGAACAATCCACTTATATATGTTGAGGATTGCCTATACTTATATATAATATATAGCAGGCATGATATATAGTGTAGCTCTTAGAAATTGATAAAATCTTTATAATTTAATATTGTTTTACAAATCTATTATTATTAGATACAGACAGATATATATATATAGACAATTTAAATTTTATTTATATAAATAGCATAAATCTATGTAGTATAAGCATTATTATATATAATTATTCTCCAAAGTTCCAAAGTTAGCTATATATATAACATTGTAGGTTATTCTCAGAGTGGTGAAATTATTCAAGATGATGCAAATCGAACTCAATTCTCCCATAAATGCCATATTAAACTGGAATAATCTATTCCAGACCAAAAATTTTGTCCAAGAAAAACTGATATACTTATTCTATACTTATGAAAGATTTATAAAAAAAATATGAAATTTGCTAAACCAAATGACAATTTAAGAATAAAAGAGTATTCTCTCTTGAACTACATTCAAGTCATTTAAATAATTGCTAATATCTAATAATAGAAATTGCAATGAGCAAATATTTTACTATGTTTGATCAAATTCAAGCACTGAACATTACAAGAGAAATATTTCTTCTCCTCAGAATAGCCTAAAAATAAACAAGCATCTTCTTTATTCTTTGATTTGTTGCTTCTCTTTGCTCATTTAAACTGTTGAAATATGCAATGTATACATCAAATTAAACCTATTTATTATGCAAAAAATTCAGAATAAATTTCAAATTCAAAATGTGAATTCTCACTTAATTTTCGTCGAAATCTTTTGAAATTTTTAAATAATTTATTACGTTTTTTTATTCTCGTTCTAATGATGTAAAAATTTTTTTAATTTTATTTCTTTTACAACTTATCAGTCATTATATGAAATTGAAGAAAACATGATTTTTATGTATGAAATCTTAATCATCCAACAAAATATTTATTTTTGGATAGTGCAACCTTCTGAATAAAATAAGCTATGAATGATGAAAATCAGATCATATTTTAAAAATTATCAATAAAAATGAAGTATTATGTAAATTTTCATTAATTAAGTTGTCATATAATTAGTTGAAAAGTAACATAAATAAATTGAAATATTGTCATTTTTATTTTAATTTTTTTATAAATTTTCAAATTTATATCAAAAATATCTAACTTATATATGAAAATCATTTTCTCTCATACTTAAACAGCTATAATATTCTTTACTCTAATTGGCCTGCAGATGCTTTGTTGACACATTATCATATGCAGTGCGGTAAAGTAGGCTTGGCTGCAATTTCCCACGAAACAGCTTGCTGCCATAAAGCATAAAAATATCTTGCCCCTTTAAATAGCCTGAGGGTGTTTAGTTTGGATTTTTTTCACATTTTACTTAATTATTGGTAAAAATAAAGCAATAAGTGAACAAATAAGAACCAATATTGTTGTATTTTAGTAGAATTAACCAATATTTTTTTCAGTTTTATGAATTTTAGAGCTCATACTAAAATTGCATTTTTCACTTAAAATTTCAAAAATAAGTCATTCCAAAAATGAAATAAGATTAATATAATAGAATAGAATGCATAATCAATAAGATTTGATAAAAATAATCTAAATTCTATTATATAATTTGAATGGATTGTATTATCTTAAAACATAATTTAAAAAAAAATTTGGCAATCAAAAAGTTTAGGAACCATCATTGGAAGCACATATTTTTAACTAATAAACAAAAAAAACCAATCCACAATAGCTGCACTGATTAACTCAGGCTTGATTTTTTTCAAATCTTTTTTTTTTTTCTTTTTGTTCCACTTCCAAACATGTATACAAGTCAATGGACTTCAATAGGTTTAATCAATATCTTCAAGATTTTCAATTCAATTTTACTGAGTCCAAGCACCTCAGTCAGTTTTGAAATCATCATGATCTAATTTGCACGTCCAAGCTAAATCGTATTCTTCAAAATATTTTCCTTCTGAATCTCAATAAGAGCAAGTTTGTGCTTCTCATAAGAATTTAGAATCTTAAACATCTTCAGAATCAACTTTAAAATCAAAGTTTGTTGTCTTTGTTGCCTATGCAATGAGATGGCCTTTTGGAGTGACATCTGAGCTCTGAATATTCTGTGAAGTAAAAAGATAAACTTTCAGATTCTCTTCATTGTTTTGTCAGTAACTTTTGTTCATGTTCATCCTAGGCTATCCATCCCTGTGATATCTTTTCTTGTTTCCTATTGCTTTCCTATCAGTGTTTAATAAACAACAGTGCTATTCCAGCATTTACCAAGTACTGTCTATATTAATAGTGAGATAAGCTATGAAGTGATGAATAGGGTTCAATAAGTGAGGTCCAGATCTTTATCAAAAATATCTGGGAATATGGATCAGACTATTGATCCAAAATCATTCAGGATGGAAGTGCAATACACTTCCACATATCTGACTCATTTTTCACTATAAAATTGTAAAAACAGTTCATCATTTCTATTCAGAGGCTCCAGAATCGAATTCAGACTGTAGATCAGGGGTGGGCAAACTTTTGGGAGAAAGGGCTACATTGCATCAATGAAATATAGCCTAGGGCCACACTTTCCCAGCGATCTCTATTCTTCACCATCTGACCTCTTCCACAGGGTCAGTCAGATTGGCCGCGTGTAAACGCTTCGGCTTTCCACTCTGGAGGATCCCGGTTCGCGCCTTGGGTCCCCACCTTTTGAAAATTTTATCATGGGATCAGGGCCTGGTCCGTTGATCTCTGTCCTCCACAATCCGGTTGGCCCCTCCGCAGGGGTGGGCAGTCTGTGGAAGGGCTTGTTTCGCCCTCCCACATAGTATTCAACAAGAATGGAGTGTGGCGTCATCTGTTGACCAAAAAAGAAGACCCCCTCCATGGGTGTTGGTGTAGCCTGTGGTTGGAAGTGATCCTGCCCTTTAGTAATCTATCTCATTGGAAAGAAGTGTAAAACAAAATAGCAAAGAAAAACCTCCCAAAATCCTGCCTTCACCTAATTGTCCATCTGAGGTGACAAAATTCTCTTAGAACATTATGTAACCAAAGAAAAAGATCTTAAGGGGTGCATTTGTTGACTAAGATATTATAAAAGGGTGACATGTTAAAATTAAGCCAATTTTCTTAGTAGATCAGCTTTCATTGTAGTTTAATTCATCTGATGAGTAAATGATTACTTACTGTCAAAAAATATTTCAATTACAATGTGTATGAGATAGTTCAATATTTATGAAACATTTCAGAAAAGATAGATATGCTATGTAATGATTAAATCATATACTTTGTTTTATTTTTATTCAATTTTAAATTGCTTTCACTCACCCATGATTCGACTTATAAACATCACAATAAAATTTATCAAAATGTGTATTAATCATTTTTAAATTTATATGCCCAGCAATATAATTCTTTTAAATTATATATTAAAATTATAATTTAATCATTTTAAATTTGAAAAAATAAAACATGCCTTTTAGTATATTGCACAAATATTAAATACAAATACCGCGAAATTGCAAAAGATATTGAGTTGATTGACTAACAAAACGATTTTATTTGATTTTGAATGTATTTTGCAATCGATTTCTTATGCAGTGACGTTTATTCTGGTTAACGGTTAATAAAATGCATTTTTGTAAGAAATATGCTACGGTAATGACATCTACAGTCTACCATATGTATTATTTATTACTTTTCTAGAAATTACATAACTATATTGCTGAGATATGGAACAGATTTAATATTTTTTTGTATTCATTTTATTTATTGAGAAAATTTTTGGCATTATAGCTATTAGTTGGAGGGCCACATTAAGTAGTTCTGAGGGCTGCATGCGGGCCGTGGTTTGCCCACCCCTGCTGTAGATTGAAAATTTTTGGCATTATAGCTATTAGTTGGAGGGCCACATTAAGTAGTTCCGAGGGCTGCAATCGGGCCGCGGTTTGCCCACCCCTGCTGTAGATTAATGGATTGGACAAGTATTGTTTAGAAACAAGACAACTTAATATGTGTAATCCATATTATTCACAACTTATACAAAAATTTATTGATGATATAAGAGCAATATAATACAATGTAGAGAAATTTTCTCATTTTGATTGATTAATAAATATGATCTGAAAAAATAATGTATGAGATGACAGAAATTGGGGGATTCCTCCAAGCAAAAGTATTCATGATAAAAACTTTAGTTGTAGTTTAATTCATCTGATGAGTAAATGATTACTTACTGTCAAAAAATATTTCAATTACAATGTGTATGAGATAGTTCAATATTTATGAAACATTTCAGAAAAGATAGATATGCTATGTAATGATTAAATCATATACTTTGTTTTATTTTTATTCAATTTTAAATTGCTTTCACTCAACCATGATTCGACTTACAAACATCACAATAAAATTTATCAAAATGTGTATTAATCATTTTCAAATTTATATGCCCAGCAATACGAACAAGAATAGATGAAAAATGATATTCTCTCAATGATATTTTTAATGCTAAAAAATATATATAACATTTTTTTGAGAAATTTTAAGATTCATATAATATTTAATAAACTTATTTTTAATAATTAAAAAGAAATAGCTATTGAATGATATGACAAGTCATCTTCCATGTCTTTTCATTTTGTTCAAAATGGGAATTATATTAGAAACATATCAAATAAAAGTAACAATTCTATTGTCCAAAATTTTGTTAAATAAATGTACAAAATAATCTAACTTTTCAAATTATTTGATTATAATATCTCTATAGGTATATCATTATTAACCTTTTTGACTGCTAAAGGGCTCTTGTGTAGTTTTGCTTGTAATTTGTATTTGGTGCAGTCTGAATGTTTAATATAACCTTTTTATATTTTTCTTTAAAGTTTTGATGTATATTTTGCTACTAGTTTTGGGACTCTATATGCTAACTATTAATGTCTTATTATTTTCAAAAATATAAGTATTCAGAGTGTGACACATTTTTGTTACATTTGTGCTCCTGAAGTTACACCTACTAACTCTGCTGAGTAGGTGTAACTTCAGGAGCACAAATGTAACAAAAATGTGTCACACTCTGAATACTTATATTTTTGAAAATAAGACATTAATAATTAGCATATAGAGTCCCATTTACAACAAAACAGGTTTCAATTTTCAACTCCCCCTTTTATTCCATTACCATTATAAAGTTAATATGAATAAACTAAGGAAATAAGTGAAAACTGTGAAATAAGTTTAATTCTATTCTATAAATTAAAAGTAAAAATCCAATTCATTTACAATAGAGATTTTTTTTTCTGTAAATTAATATGAATAAACTAAGGAAATAAGTGAAAACTGTGAAATAAGTTTAATTCTATTCTGTAAATTAAAAGTAAAAATCCAATTCATTTACAATAGAGATTTTTTTTCTGTAATTAGGTCTTACACGCACCAACCTAACCCCTTATACAAATAACCAGAAACAGTTGAAAGTTAAAACGTTCGCCTGTATTTAAGCTAATAAATTTAGTTTACTTTACTGCAAGAAGTGCTGTGTTTTCATTTATTTAGGTCTGTTAAATGATTGTATTTCCCTTTTGGGCTCATGCCTTTACATGGCAAGGGGAATTGTGTGCTCCAGTGATCTTTGAGCTGTTTCTAGTTCAACTTTGCCATAGTGGCCAGAAGTTAAGAGTCTGACAAAGTGGTGCCTGGAATTATTTGGGACTTTCAAGGGAGCAGCTCTTCCATCAGACTATATCATTGTTTGGTCAATCATCAACATGATGAATTTTTTTATTTATGATTTTCAAAACTCAAGGAAAAAGAAACCTGAGCATCAAACATGGATTTAAAACTGGAATAGATAAAGAATAATGAGAATGAAAACAAATATGAATGGAAATTGGATGCATGAAATGTGAATAGACAAGTGAAAAGGAATGAACAGGAACTTGTGATTGAAATGTGTAAATATAGATTGGATGTGCTCTGTGTGAGTGAAACATATTGAAAGGGATGTGCACTTGATATGATAGTGGTATATGCTCCTGAGGATGATATGAGTGAGAATGAAAAAGAAAAATTCTAGTGTGATTTGAATGATACAATAAATAAACTTCATGGCTGAACAAATGATTGTGGAGATTTGAATAGCAGAGTTGGTGTGGAGGGAGATATAATGGAAGATTTTGTTGATAAATAGTTGATCCTAGAATGAATAACAATGGAGCTGACTGTTGGAAGTTTGTACTAAAAGATGATTATTTGTTTCAAGCATCTTTAGGCACAAGACCATCCATCAATACATCTGGGAGAGCTGTGAGAGAGATCAGAGGAATTTGATTGTGTATGATGAAAGATTGAAAGGGAAGGTTATGGATATGAGTGATGATAGTGATCTGAGCCAATCTCTGCACTATCTGGTAATTTCTAGGATGAATCTGCTGAGGGAATAGAAAAATGTAAGGAGGACAAAAGAAGTATGGATGTGAGTGAAAGTGAATAATCTGCAAATGGAATGAGAAGGTGTGTGAAAAGCTGGGATAAGTAAATGAGAATATATGCAATGTGGAGGATGTGAGAACACATTGTAAGGAGTGTGTAGTAAGTGTTGAAAGAGAAGTGATTGATGAAATAAGAATAGGTAGAAAGAATGTAATGTACAGTAGAATGATGAGATGGCATGTGTGTCTGAGAAGAAGAAAGCATATTTGGAAATGTTAAATGGAAATGTGATGGCAGATGAGAATAAGAAATCTAAGAAAGACAGTAAAGAGAAGTTAGCAAGAGAAAGAGCTAAGAAACTGCAGAATGATTTTGAAGGGAATAAAAGAATGTTCTGGAAGTATATAGGAAATTTGAAAAGGGAACAAAAATGTATGGGTGTGTCTAGTGTGATAAATAAAAATGATAGAATATTGTGGAATGAATCTTGGGTAATTGATTGATAGAGTATTTCCATGAGCTTCACAAATCTGTTGGAGAAAAGGATGAAGGCAAAAGTGAGGAAATCAGAATAAGTGTAAGAAATACATATGGGCATGATGAATAAGTCAGTGAAGAAAAGGTTATAAGTGCAGTTGGCAGGTTTTAATGTAAGTGTCTTGGCTTGGATGGCAGATCGATTACATCGATTACATCTGAGATACATATATCTGAGATACCATCGATTACAGCTGAGATATTGAAGTATGATGGCAAATATATTGTCAAGTAGATGTGGTACCTGTGTAAACTGTGTTGGATGAAAGGTGTTGTTCTAAGTGACTGTATTAAATCTGTAACTGTCCTCTTCTACAAAAGGAAGGATGAAAGAGATGAATGCAAGAATTATATGGGTAAATTATAAGTTTGCTGAATGTAGTTAGGAAGATATTTGTTAAGATTTTGATTGAGACAGTATGGAATTGAGTATGCAAGAGGATATGTAGGCCAGATTTTCTCAATGCATATGATTGTGGAGAAGTATCTCTGTCTGAGAAAGAAATTCTGTGCATTTGTAAATTTTGGAAGGCAATATGACAGAACGAATAGATATTATCTTTGGAAAGTTCTGAGAGAATATGATGTGAATAAAGCTTAGGGTAGTGAGAACAATGTATGATGATAATTTTGCAAATGTGAGAGTAAATGAAGGCATATTAAAATGATTTATAACAGGGTTGCCAAGTCAATTTCCCTCACACATGAATCCACGTATACATTAAACAGCCATGGAGACATCTCACACCCTTGTCTCACTCATTCTTCAATTGTAAACCAGAGTTGCAGAGGATGGCAAATGATCCGAATCTGACTCCACCTTTTAAAAAAAAATTTAACTCAGACTACCTAAAATTTGTAGGATCCAACTTTGACTCCCGATTAAAATTCTGATTCCACCAAAAAACCTCCAACTCTACAAATCTGATTTACAATTAAAGAATGGGTGAGACAAGGGTGTGAGATGTCTCCATGGCTGTTTAATGTATATGTGGATGCATGTGTGAGGGGAATTGAATCTGATATATCTATCACCAATATTGATATAAACCTAATATTTATGGTTTTATTAGATTGAGAGTTTGGTCTTTCAATCTGTTTTTTAAGATACGAGTAGTTGTAGTAAGGAATATATGTATTCAACAGCTGCTAATTTTAACACCAGAGTTTAGATTCATTAAATTCTAGAAATTTTGTATAATATAGATATGATATTATCATGTTTCAAAAATTCTTTTTCAATTAAAAATAATCAAATAATTTGCTTTTTTTATGAATATATATTAATCATTGTTTATTTGTATAATGGAATCAGAATTGGAAATGATCATTATTTTAGGTCATAACTATTTATTCAAATATCATTTAATATTTTATCTTCTAATATTTTATTATTACATATAATCTGTATACTTAAGAGTTTTTCCTTTTGTTTTCAACCAATGAGAATTTAGCAAGTACTTATCAAATAGTCTTGTCAGTGATGGAAAGGCTACAATAATTTTATTTTTATGATGGAGAGTATTCAAGTTTGGGACATGGAAAAATCAATTCATTGTCAAGAAAGAGAGATTATTTATAACCATGAATATTTTAAAAATGAGAATTTATATAACATTGCTTCATATAGTAAAAACTTGATAATATCACTTAAGGGCGAAAATGGCTGGGGGCGAAATGCAGGGGGCGAATTTTCCGTAAACCCATTTGTTCTCACTCCTGCAATTAAATAGCTGACCGACTGATAATTGTATGTGAGTGCGAGGCCTATTGGTTTGTCTTCTGTCGCTCGTAGTATCGCATCGCGTCGCATCCATGTGGGACACGTTCTTATTATTCATAGATGCGTCACACCAGGATCAGATGCGACGACGCGCGGCAGTTAAAGTAGAATCCTATCGTTTACACACCTTACTCCGTTTTCCATCTATTCATTTTATATGCATTTAATAAATCTTGATAATCTGAATTTATTCATCTGTTACATAATACGTAATCCTTTTATTGTTATGACAGCATGTTTATTTTAAAACTAAAAGATACAAAACAATACCTATTGTAGGTGTTTCCACACGTCCTTCAATTGTTAAAAAGAGTATTTGCAATATGTTCAAGTAACTCAAATAAATTTTGCAACATTCAATTGAGCACATTTTATTGATATTTCCTTGCAAAGTATAATTAATAAAAAGTAAGTCATTTAAATTAATTGTAATTCTAACAAAATCGAAGTTCGTAAATAAATTCGTACCCTCAAAATAAATAAATTTTTGAATTTCTCGTTAACATGTATTGAATATAATATTATTTATATTAATTTATATATATATATATGAATTATAATCATATCGATTAAATCTCGCTATTATTAATGCAAAATAAATAAAAGGAAATTTCACATACCACACTGGATATATTTATTGATGCTCCATGTTTCAATAGCAATTCAACAATTTCTAGGTAACCAGCCTGTGCAGCAAAGAATAAAGCTGTTGTCCCTGTCTAAAAATAAATTAGTTTTCGATATTAAAATATATTGATAATTTTATATATATTACAGCTTTATATATATATTAAAATAATTAAAAAAAGTAGTAGTGAAACACAAAAATTTCCGTAATAAAATTTTAGTGAAACACAAAAATTTCCGTAATAAAATTTTATCAAAATAATGAATTTTTTTTTTTCCTTCAAAAATAAAGCCTATTAAGTTTATATAAATATAAGAAATAAAATTTTTTTTTCTAAAGTACATTGAATATTCTTAATATTTATGTTAAAGAAAATATAATCATGTTTTCTTTATTTTTATAAAAATAAAAATAAATAATCATGTATTAATATGCGCCGCGAAAACGCGAGGCAGTCAAAGTAGAATCTTACTTGTGTAAACTCAAATTATTTTTAAACAATAATACATAAATTTATTGTAATTATAGATTTAACAGAACTATTTGAAAAGACGAAATAAAATGAAAAAAATTGGTATTTAAAATGAATAATTTAT
The DNA here is from genome assembly GCA_000484575.1 of Olivierus martensii. Lineage (NCBI taxonomy): Eukaryota > Metazoa > Arthropoda > Arachnida > Scorpiones > Buthidae > Olivierus > Olivierus martensii. The sequence goes on along the minus strand of AYEL01060935.1, from coordinate 68,223 downwards.
GATTCATATCGTGGATCATTCGATTGTTCGTGCTTTTTAATCAAAACTATTAGAGGTAAAAACAATGTCATTTATGTACATCAGCGCCGGATTCTAGGGTGAAGGAAGTGAGGCAGTCGAGATAAATATAATTAAGCTTGTGTATGAAATTGCAACTGCATTTTGGCGTGCCTCATAACTTTCACCATGGGTGTCGCACCCATGGTGAAAGTTATGAGGCGCGCCAAAATGCAGTTGCAATTTCACCAATGGTGAAAGTTATGAGGCACGCCAAAATGCAGTTGCAATTTCATACACAAGCTTAATTATATTTATCTCGACAATATTTCGCGCGGTAGAATCGGTCTACAAAGACATAACACTTTATTTCCATTAAAAGCTGTATATAATTCCAATATAGGTTTATTGTTTCCCAACTCTACCCAAGTGTTTTGTATGTTTCTCTGCGACTATGTAATGATGTATGTGTTAATGTGCGTGAGTGAAGAGGAAAGGAGGCGCCATTTTCTAATGTTGCCTCAGGTGACAAAACATCTAGATCCGGCGCTGATATGCAGAAAAATATTAGAAACATCTACCAATTTTGATTCCCAGAATAACGAAAAAGGTTTGATGAATTTTTATCTGTAAATTTACAGTATTACAGATGAAATAATATAGATAAAACGGTGACTAAATAAAATTAAAGTAGAAAAACAATTTATTTTGGTAGCTATTTTATGTGCAATGTCATTACTTGTTTTGATAACTTTTTATTTTTCTTAACTTTTTTACATATTTATTTATCATCAATGCATTTCGTTTACTTTAATAACTTAATCTTTTTTAAACGATGTTTACAATGCCATCAACAGGAAGTAATATGTCTCTGACTCGATATCTTGATATCATTTTACCTGATAGAAACGCTTCATCGAGGTTTGCGTATAATAAAAACATAAATCCGATATCTTTAATGTCTATTCAAATGAAAATAAGACTGGTTAAGTGTCTATTAAAATTTTAAAGTATGTTTTACCAATCTTCTCGATGACGGATCGGCTCCTTGATTCAATAATTCTTTAGCACAGTCGTAATGATTATTAGCGCAGGCTAAAATCAACGCTGTAGTACCATCCTAAAAATATTATTAAAAAATAATTAGCTTCATCATTAACAAAAAAGAATTAATCATAATTAAGTTGTCTTACCTCGTCCTTACAGTCAACATATACTTTTCCACTATCTAATACTTTATTAAGAAGATTAAGGTTTCCTCTAATTGCTGCAACGTGAAGTTGCTGAGCGGATAGAGTTTCCTTCTAATAGAAAATAACAATATTATATTTTGAAAATAGAACACTATAGAGAAAACAGGATAGACGTATATAAATTTAGATAGTAGTGGGTAGTTCGTTTAGTCATTATTTCAAAAATATACTTTATAGATATCTTATAAGTTAAATTTTCATTTTATATAGTAATGTAGATAGATCTTCCTTTATAGATGCTATCAGAATAATAATCAAGGAGCGTATAAATTTTGCACGCTACAGGTGTGGTCGACAGGTGGAACAAAGTTGCGCTATAAAGTCTAAACAGGTGTTCTTAGAAAACTAGAACTCTTCCTTGTGCCATTTAAGATAAAGGCAGCTAATTATATTTAGAATAAAACTCTTCCTGAAGAATCAATCATTTAATTTTTCAGATAAATGCAATTAAATCAAGTTTCAAGATATACAATTGAGCGCATTTTTATCTTCTTTATTTTATATAAAAAAGATTCACATGAAAGCGAATTAATGCAGATGATGTCAGTTTGGATTGATTCTGTTTTTTTAAACATAAGTCATGCGAACAATGATTGATTGGTTAAATATTTCTTCTTAGATTTATTTAAAAAAGAAACCACTGCAGATTCAGGTTAAGAGTTTGAAGTATGTGATGCATTTGACATAAAACTACTAAAGGTTTCGTGTGAAGGAAAAATTGCAGATGAAACCCATTAACCGCATGTAATATCTTTTTGGCGCCAGATCAAGTACTGACGAAATGGTCCGATTCATTCGACTGTAACCACGACAATCACGGAAGAAAACATCATTCTGTACGTCTATTCTTTCTTTAATACTCCAAAGAAAGAAAAAAAAGCATACAATAACAGTAGTCAATTATATCGTGCATTTATGAAACTCGACTTCACTTGTAAAATTCGAAGATAGGAATAAAACCAAAAGTAGAAATCGTATGTCCAAATTATCTTTTATAATCAGGTTTTTTTTCCCCTCCTTCCAATTTTAATGCATAGGTCCTGCACACTATTTTTTAATTTTTCTTTTTTTGTTTTGAGTTTTCAAACACCTAGATTGGTATCAGTCCGTAAAATTAATTTTCTGGTCAAGTTATTTAACAGTTTAAAAATAAAAACGGAAACGAGTGACCGCTAATTTATTGTATTAGATAATAATACAGCTAGAAAACTTGTAATAGATGTAAACTACTCCTCCCACTTAATTATAAACTATAAACAATAGTTTGTGTTTAATAATAAACTTATCTATTTTTCATATTGAAATATTAATACAATGAACAATATAACGAATTATACAACTGAAATGCACAATATAACGAATTATACAACTGAAATGAACAACATAACGAATTATATAATTGAAATGAATAACATAACGAATTATACAACTGAAATGAACAACATAATCTAAGGAGTTTCTCTTATAATATTCAGGCAGTGTATCAGTTTCCGTTTTACTGTATTTAGATTGTCAATTTCTTATTGACTCTGAACTAGTAGTTTAAGTGGTATAATATAAGCAAGTGGTTTTTTCTTATATAAGTATAACTTGTAAGAGAAACTCCTTAGCACTAAGGCAGGGTCAAGAATTTCTTGACCCTGCCTTAGTGCTAAGGAGTTTTTCTTATAATATTCAGGCAGTGTATCAGTTTCCGTTTTACTGTATTTAGAAGTATAACTTGATAATATTTATAGCTATATTTGTAATTCATATATAAGGGAGAGTCCAAAAAGTTGTTAACTCTCATCATGATGCAAATGTGCTAGGGATCTGATATTTAGTCCTCCAACTCTTCATTCTCTACATATTCATCTCTAAGATCATACACATCTGTGGAACTATTGTTTAATCTTATCTTTGCAGAAGTCAGCAGATTTGAAGGCAAACCAGCTCTCAACATCAGTAATCATCCTCATCATCTCAGAAGCTTCTTTCCTGTAAATGTTTTTTATATTTAGAAACAGGAAGAAATCTGAAGATGCCAGGTCAGGAGAATACAGGGAAATGGGACAAAATTTCATAGCCATATTTGTGCAGAAAAGTGATTGTTTCTGCAACTCTATAGGCAAGTCAATGTCAGTTAACAGCAATACATCTTTTGACAGCAAATCATGTCTATTCCTTGATATTGTCCTGTAACTTTTGTAGCAAGTTCCTATATGTCCCTGTTGTTGTTAAGTCTTTTTGTAATTAATCTCTCAATATGACATCTTTGCTGTCTTAAAACACTGACAAGGTGATTTTGCTGGATCACCTTCTCTTATGTCATCCTACAGACTGATGTGGCCACATTTGAATTCCCATTTCCATTGTTTCACAGTTTCATATAATGGCATTCATTCCTCACTATATACAGCTGACAGCTTTTCGTGGATTATTTGTGCAATTTTCCCTTGAAGATGAAGGAACTATAAAAACACAGAAACTACTTGCTTAATACTACAATATAATTCAATACAGCTCTTTAGCAAGTAAGAAATTTTTATTCTGGCATAAGGTTTTCAGACCATAAGTGGTCCCTCTTCAGTGCCTCTCACTTACAAAATAGAATACTAACAGAATATTACAAAATCAAAAAATTTAATTTAAAATTTTTATAATGTTTGATTTTGTAATATTCTGTTCGTATTCTATTTTGTAAGTGAGAGGCACTGAAGAGGGACCACTTATGGTCCGAAAATGTTATGCCAGAATAAAAATTTCTTACTTGCTAAAGAGCTGTATTGAATTATATTGAAGGAACTATATTACAGCTCAATATTTAGTTTTATTTAGCATGACACCTTCTAAATATCAAGCTTCTAACTCTGGTTAAACAGATCTATTAAAAAAAAAAGGCTTGGCATATTAGTAAGACAATAACTTATTGTTTAAAATTACAGATCTATAACACACATACCACATGGTGAGAGTCCTTCCTTTTAGCCTCCCTTCATATTACACAGTACGGGTAATCTTCAACTTATGATTATTCATATTTATGGTGGTGATGTAATCAGTAAATTTTGTGACTGGACAATACAATTCCATTGATTTGAGTTTGACCCAATGGTCTGATATATGGAAAGCATCCTTTTTTTGTGCCTGGTACTTATAGTTTTGTTTTTTTTTTTTATGTTTATTAAGATAATATAGTGTTCTAATAAATATTTGTAGTGAGAAATCCATAAATTTTGAGCATTTTTGACTTCAGACCAAATTCAAACCAAACCCTGATGTAAGTTGAGAACTGCCTATGTATTTCTTCTAAATTGGAATTGTATGACATTCCTTTTTTATTTTTTTAACTATTGAAATTATGAGAAAAAGAAAAGAAATTATGAATAAATCAATAAATTTGATGATGCATCTTAACATTGATATCATTTGTTAATATGAAATTCTATTACTGTATCAAAAATATACTAAGAGCAATGTCCTTATAAATAAATGATCTTAAGATAATATGTAATTCTTTTTTTTTTTAAATGCCTTATGAAACTTTATCTTAAATTAAGGAAAAATATGAACTTCAGAATTTAATTTTACAAATTATGTTAGTTAGTTTATAAGTTATTTAAATTATATAAGTGTTATATAATTTAATAAGTTTTTTATACTATAGTAATATAAAGAAAAGTGCTGGTAGATTAATAAACTAAGTCCTGAATTGAGAAACCAAATTAACACACTATAACAAGTTTATTAATCAAACTAAAAAGATTTATTATTATAAAGTACTTTTAGGTATTAACCCATCATCAGTAACAGATAAACTGAAGAAAAAACAATTGAAAACATCTCTTAATTCATGACCACCCTAATCCCTATCCATACCGTGATGATAAAAAATGTTACATTTTTCCCTGACTACAAAAATAATAAAGAACACTCATGTGCACATTAACCCACCAGAGGAAGTTTATTACCTAGACAGATACTACTAAGAATAAAAGAACCATTATATAATCAAGACATGATAGATAAACATAAAAAAAACTTATGAAAATTATATTAAATATCAAATAGAAGTCATAAATGTAAATGGACAAAAAAATGTAACAGATCTTAGTGTACTTGTACCATACCTATAGTTTTTTTTTTTTTTTTTTTTTTTTTTTTTTTTTTTTTTTTTTTTTTTTTTTTTTTTTTTTTTTTTTTTTTTTTTTTTTTTTTTTTTTATATATTTAACTAGGAACTCTCAGGCTGCTGGTAAGTTATCTGCATCTTTTTTATTGATAATGCTCTCCTTTAATTTCCATAAAAAATATGCTACTTTTCATAGATAAAGGCTCTTCTAATATTAAGTCTGTTAATGATGATGGGTTAATATTCAAAAATACTTTATGATAAAAAATCTTTTTGATTAATAAACTTGTTATTGTAAGCTAATAGATTAACCTGTTCACTGCCTTTGATTTTTTCTAATTAAGCCTCGTTAATATGCAAAAAAACAAAAAAATTTAAATTGCAATATTTCACTTAATTTTCATTGAATTTTTTGGAAATTTTCATAATTTATTGTTTTTTATTGTGATTCTAACGGTGTAACAAATTTTTTCAAATTTTATTTCTTTCACAAATTTTCATTCATTATACGACATTGGAGAAAACATGCTTTTTATATATGAAATCTTAGCCATCCAATGAAATATTTGGGATTTTCTGATAGTGGCATATCTTCTGAATAAAATGAGGTATGAATGAAGAAAATCGATTAATAATTTAAAAAATTATTGATAATAATTAAGCCTCGTTAATATGCAAAAAAACAAAAAAATTTAAATTGCAATATTTCACTTAATTTTCATTGAATTTTTTGGAAATTTTCATAATTTATTGTTTTTTATTGTGATTCTAATGGTGTAACAAATTTTTTCAAATTTTATTTCTTTCACAAATTTTCATTCATTATACGACATTGGAGAAAACATGCTTTTTATATATGAAATCTTAGCCATCCAATGAAATATTTGGGATTTTCTGATAGGGCATTTTTTTGAACATTTGTTATAAAATATTTCCCCAAAACCAATAAATCAAGCAACGATGAGAAGTAAACTGATGCACCGAAAACAATTAACCCTGATAGTGAGAGGCGAGGGGATTCATTAAATCAAGCACCCCATGTTTACAGAGTAATTCATTCATGTCATTATCTTTACAATTGATTTATGTATCGAACAAAAATACCAATACGGATCATTCTTATTTTCCCATATCAGTTCAGTGGTAAATATTATGTAGATAAGACATTATTAACCGGAATAGCTCTTCCGGGTACGGGTTCCGATTCCGTATCACGTGATTGCAAAGACGGAGGCGGAGGACGTGGGAAGTAAGTTAACTTTTAAACTAAAATATAATATGTTAGCATATAGGAAAATAACGATAAATAAATAATAGAGTGCATAATAAAATAAAAATAGGACAGGTCCAAGTTAACTTCCTCACAGACCTTTTTGTTAGGGGACCAGTAATCTGTATTTCCTTATTTCTAATTCAAAAACATATTGATGATATACTTAAATTTATGTCATCAATATATCACTTGGTTCACTAACATGTGAAACCAAAATCTATTCACAGATAATCCAGATTCAATCTGCAATCTGATTCCTGAAGAACCTTTATCTAGAGCAGGGATGCACAAATCGCGGGCCGCATGTGGTCCTCAGTTGATTTGTTGGTTGCCTGCCTCACCATGTGTTATTTTAACAAGTCACACAATCAACAAAATATTATTTGTAGTTTTTAACAATACATTTTCAAATAATGTTTTTCTGATTTGAAATTATGTTTATAGTGGTTCGATAATAATGTCTTTAAACAATAAGGAAAAATAATAATCATATTTCTAATAGAGTAATAAACATTTTTTTGTTTTTACTATATTTATATATGTGAAATAAGTAATTTAAAAAAATTGTATGAGTACACAAGGTAACATTGCCACTTAACTACTGAAAATTTAGAATCAATTTTGCATTTGGTTACTACCAATGTCAAATCTAACATAAAAAAAAAATTGTTAAATCAGTGCAATACCATGCATCCTATTAAAAATTCTTTGTTTAATTTTGATTACGTTTCTTTGTAACATGTAATTAATAAACATGATACAATATATAACTTTCATGCTTTTTTAGTGGTCCTACTATAAGTTACAGTGAATCCATATGGCCCTTAGTGTTAACAAGTCTGTGCATCCCTGATCTAGAGAGAACATAGTACAAAATATTGTCGATCAAACATAAGGGAAATTGATTATTTTAGAAATCATGAACTGTTGGTGTAAGGATCACTATCAATAGCTGTATAGATCTCTACATCTTTGAGGGAAACATTTTGAATGGACATTATACAGATGAGATCTTTGAACTATATAGAGAATGCACAAAATGAATACTAGAATATATTTAATAGTAATTGATAATCTGTCACATTGTAAATTAAAAAAATTTTTCTAAATAATTTTAGAAATTGTAAGGTCTAATTATTAATGGTCCAGATTTTTGTATATCCTCCTCAGATGCCATGTGTCCCATGAGACACATGGCATCTGAGACACATGGCATCCGAGGAGTTTAACTGCATTAAAATTTTATTAAATTTATTTTTCTGAAAAATTAATTAACATTTTGGAAAACATTGTACATTTTTTCAAAAACTTGCATGCCTAAAGACCCAATGTGTCCTATAAGACACATCAAATTTAAAAAAAAACTAACCATGAGATTTTGAAAATTATATATTTTATAAACAAACATGATTGTATGTGTCAATAAAACTCAAAATTTCCCAAAATAAATATGTTTTTTTTTGTAGTAGATCCGAAGAGGATATTGTGGACCCTAAGCTTTATTAAGAGACTCTTTCAAATGCATTTAATATTTCTTTTAGTAAAGCATGAAACTCCTTATAATTGAAGTCCTAAGTTATAGCTTATTTTTATGTAAGTCCACCCCTCCTGATTGTCCAGATAAGGAAATCCAAACTTGGGTATTGAGCACTTAGGCATTTGGAATTTGGAAACTTTTTGAATATTTGATTATTCAAGTTGTTTGATCAAGTATAAAGATATATATTCTCTATTGAAATTTTTACACATTTATTACCTATAGTTGTTCACTGCTCTCCTATATGAGCTTCCATCTTAGAATTGGATTTGCCTAATTAATTTAGTTCTGTATTATGCAATATGCACTCTATACTTATCAAAGAGAGGAGGTTGAGGTTGATTGAAGCAAATCATAGAAAAAATATCAGACAGAAAATTGTTGCAAGCTTTGCTAGTGATTTAACTGTTTCATCAATAAATGAGTGTGTTATAATATTGTAGTTTCAAACTGGATTATTAAGATCAGAAGTAATTTAAAAATGACAATAATAAACATTACCTTTAACAATGATCAGAAGGAACAAAATCTAATAGGTATGAATATAATGATCTTGAACGCTACTTTAGAAGGCCTTTCTTTTTACCCAGAGAAATTATTTTATATGTTTATAGTATTTGATAAGTCTTATTCTGATGATCTTGTAGCTGTGCTGTTCAATTTTGTACATTGTATATTTTGAAAAGTAGCATATGTATCTTAACTATTATAAAAGATGAATAGCTAATTACAACTTAGGCACTACATTAGAACTGGTAGAATTGATCTATTAGAAAATTTTTGTTTCTTAAACTTTAAACATATTCTGAATATACATATAAAATATTAAAACTGAAAGATCATTTATAAATACTTGTATATTAGGGAATGCTACTCACTCTCAGTTGATAGCATTCTTAAACATCAGATTCAACTTTATTACCCATTTTGCTAAATATTGACATCTTTATATTTATTTATATTAATATTTGATAATATAAGATTTCTTACTGTAAAATGTAAATAAAAGAAAACAAAAAGCCTATTTAGTAAAAAAAAACTGTTTAATCAAAAATGTTTTACGTAGCCCCTCTCAGTTATGTTTTTGATTAAACAGTTTTTATTACTGAATAGGGATTTTTGTTTCCTTTTATTAATGTTTTTGATTTTATCAAAGATAAGTAAGAGGTATGAAGTCCAGATATTCCAGTTGAATAAGCTAAATCTATATGGATGGAGATCAATAGTCAAGCCAAGACCTCTCATAAAAATATGACAAAATACATCTCATATATAGAAGAAATAAAGCAACATACAAATTTTGATAAACATTTATCAAATACAGTGCTCACAAGTTATTATGCAGGTTTGTGGGGTGGTGATCTGACCCACATTATAAGACAACCACACTATAACTGATAGTTTCTCTTATTCTCTATTTCAGTAGATCATAGACCAATAAAGAATCACTAGTCTTTTAATGTTATTAAAACAATATTATATTTGCAAAACTTGCTAAAGTCATGAAACAGCCATCAAAAAACACGTGTGTCAGATATGAACTCCCACTACAAATAACGTTTGCTTTGAATACTCATGTTGCCAATCAAAAATGTTTTGAAGTTGTCATCTGAAAATATTTAATTTTTTTTTTAGAAGATATTTTGAAATTTATATAAATTACCATTAGAATTATTAACATGAATTCAAATTTCTATTATTTTATCATAAATAATAATAATAGTTCTGGAAGTTTTGTTAATTTTAGTTCTGTTATTATTTAAATATGGCAACAAGAAGTTAGCAAGGCAAATGGACATCAATTATGTGTTGTATTATATTATATTATTATATTTTTATATTTCTCAGAATATAAAAATATTCTGATAAAAATATTCAATGTTATTTACTACGTTAATAGAAGCAGCGGAACTAGGTTGTTTAAAATTAATAAATAATACTTTTAAATTTTTAGAAATATTTAATTTTCTAAATCACTGTCAATTGTCAAAAATTAAAATTATATATCTAAATAAATCAAGAATTGTAAGTCTTTTTTACTTATAATTTTTAGAAATAGTAAATTGTCCTTTAATAAATAAAAATGACTTTTATCTCATTTACATTAAATGAGATAAAAATCATTTTGTATTGTTTTTTAATTTCAATTTATATAACATTTGATTTGAATTTCCAAAATATTAAATCAAAATTCAGATAAAATTTACAGCTGAAAAAATATCAAATATTTTATATAATTCAAAAAATTTAATCAAGAAACTTTTTCCTTCATTTTGTTTTTATTCTCTAAGAAACTTTTCTATTGACAATTAATTTTAAGTTCATTTAAAAGAATTTCCAATGCCTTATTTTAACTATTTTTGATACATAAGAGAAATGTGCTTTATTATCAAGATAGTTTGATTACAAATACATTATTATTTGCAATAATAGATCATTTGTTTAAAATAGGCATATCAAACTTGCAATTGGTGGAATGCATGAGCCTTGGCATTCTTCAATGCAGCTTGCTCCAATGTCAAACATTTTTAATAATCATATATTATACATATTTTAACTACTGTATATATCATAAACACAATAATATAACTACTGTGTATATATATTCACAAACACAATAATATAATAAAACCTCATTAATTTAAATAATAAATTAAATAAACATAATTTTATCTATTTTCTTTAGTTCACTTACAGAATGTATCTAAATTTTTCAAATTTTATTCTACCATAAAATAGCTTTTTTAATAAAGTGTAAACAATGAGGAATGCAACCGATTTAATGTTCTCAATTTTGCGTTGTTTCTTAAGTGTCCCTCTCAATATGAATTTTGTTTGTTAAATCAGACAATGCAGTGCAATGCATGTAGTGTGCCCTCAACAAGATTTGAGTTTGACATCCCTAGTTTAAAAACATTATTTAAATTGTAATATGAATTTAAAAGTATTTGTTGCTAAAAATTTTTTTTTTATAATTAACTAGGATATTATAAAAATAATAGAGTGCATAATAAAATAAAATTAGGACAAGTCAAAGTTAACTTCCTCATAGAAATTACTATAACAATAGCTATTATTAATACTAATATTTAAGTTTTTATAGTAAAGTTCTCCTATGTCATAACTACCATACTATAATATAAATTACAGACAATCCTCAACTTACAACAGGGTTCAGTCTGATCCATTCATATCAAAAACTGATGGGATTTAAGCCAGAAATAAATTATATCTATCAATAGTTTAATACCAATATTTATTATAGCATAGTAACAGTATTATAACAATTTTAACAAACAAAGAAATTAACACAAAAATGCTCTCAATATATCAGATTATTGTGCATAATTTTTATGTGAATTGCAGTGACCAATTAAAAGAGTTACTGATTTTATTGCAATTATAAATTTAAGGCATCACAGCCAAGGACTATCTGTATTTGAATTGTATCACTACAGTTATACTGTATTTCATGCCTTATAAGTAGGATAAACATATAATATTTTTAATTTTATTATAATTGTAATAATTTATAAATGAAAATCTGAGTTATATAAAATTTATCAAATGTAATACTGCCAAAAAAATAAGTCAGGGAGATTCTATACTATTATTATATTACTATAATTGTATATTGAGAATTTGCCTCTTGTTTTCAATTGAGAAATTAATTCAAATCATTAAGAACTTCGGTTAAGGTTTTCAAGGGATAAAATTTGGCAGAATAATTAGGTTGATTAGGTTAATTGAGAAATGAATAGATATCATAGAATCTTCTCAGTAAAAGAAAAAAAATATGAAGTTTTACTTCAATCTAACTATACTCGACATCTAGCCATTTTGCAAAATGGCTGGCCACGTCTAGATTTTTTTTGCTTTCCAAAGCTCGAAATATACAAGAATTTACAACTATTTCAAGCTTTGGCCAGCAATTCACAATGCGTCCAACAATCAATGGCCAAATTGAGAATTATCCAAGAAAAAGTAGCCAATGGTAGAAATTTTGTGGAGTTAAGTAGCAGAGTGCATTCGTACAAATTTTGCAAGAATAGGATTGTTTGTCACATCATATGTTGGTCTTACAATACTGATGCAAGAGATTATAGAACTTACCCATCCACTAATATGAATGGGATTGTCTGTCAGAGTAAGGAAAAGGGTAGAGATGCCCTTTTGCAAGATTTCTGTAACCAATTTATGGTAATGCATTATGGATTTTTTTTTGTATTTTCCCATAAGATAAAAAAAGATAGAAATGAAACACTATATTTATGAACAATTCTGGCCAAGACAGTTAATTTTTAATGTTTTATTATAATAAATATAAAATGTTTTAAGTTTTTTTATATATAACTTTTTGTTTGAATCTATCATTTGTTTAAAAAATATAGTAAATATTCTCAAAAATTCAGCATAGTTTTTTAATATATTTATTCATTTAATCTGAGTTATTAATTCATAAAATTTTAAATTTCAATTTAATTTTAATATATTGATAATATATACAATTTATAGCTACAAAACTGCACTTTATCATTTTTAATTATTTGGTTTTTATTATTGAGATTAAAATTAAGAAAAGAACTTTGTAAATTCTTGTAAGAAATTGTATTCTAAACATCATTTCTTTCATGTGATTTTTTAAATATTCATTCATTAAAAAAAATCTCTCTCATGTTTTTTTTTCAACTGTAAATACATTTTTCCTTCTGACACGATTTTTCTAACTATAAATAATGTTACTACTGTTTTCTTTGATGTGTTTTTCAACTGAAAAGACATTTTTTGCTTTCATTAATTTTTCAATTTAAATAAAACTATTTGAATACTGATTAGCTTTAAAACAAAAACTTAGCTTTCTAAACAAAAAGTTAAATTTTGTTTTCAAAATAATTTTTTACTTTGTGTAAACTAAAAAATTTTCACAGTGGTAGTAACATGAGTTAGAATTTGTATGATCAATTCCTGTAACTGCATGATCAGCTCTGCCAAATTTCTAGCTTTGGCCACTTTTTCTTGGACAATTCTTGAATTGGTCATTGATTGTCGGGCACATCGTGAATTGGCTAGCCAAAGCCCGAAGTAGTCATAAATAATTCTCATATATTTCAGGCATTCACTTCTAGATTTGGCCAAGAAGTGAATGCCTGATTACCAGATTTTTTAAATTTTATTTTTACTGAATTATTACAAACATTAAAAAAGTATCAGCCTTCTGTTAACTATACAAATTATTATTGGCTAATTATCAGAAAGAACTAACAGATATTTCTATTTTCATTCTAACAAATTTAAATGATGTGACATCACATATGGCTATTTTCCAGACGAAAGTTCTCACTATACCAAGTATATAGTTATTATATCCGACAGTCATGCCTTTTATGTATGGTTTTATGCTACTTTCATCTCTATTATTTCTTATGGGATTTCAATTTACTCATCTGCTGCATCCAGTCACCTCAAGAAATTAATTAGATAATATAATCAGGCTATTAAAAATATTCAACAAATCATAATGAGCAATAGTGATATTAATGTATCTACAGTTAGCAACTGTTAGGGCGCTTGCACACACACCGGCTTTTTGCTGGCGCCGATTCCGGTTCCGATCGTGATGTTTTGCACACACACCAGCTTTCTGCCGGCGCCGATTCCGGTTCCAGTCATGATGATTTTGGCAGATGGATTTCGGAAGTTGCGGAAGAAAGATGTCAGTATCTGATAGACAGAGAAGACGAAACTTATTTGTTTTGTTATATCTTAGACGGAAATACAGGGATCGCATAAGGCAACATTGGGTACATCCACTTTTAGCAATGAGATATATAGAAGGCAGCTTTTATACACTCTTTGAAAAACTGAGAAGTGATGATGATAAATTTTTCAATTATTTTCGTATGAGTACGTGTACGTTCGATTTTCTCATGGAACATTTAGGAGTTCATATAAAGAATTTCTCAGCTGGCGCCCTCACATCTAGAAATATGTGCCAGCTCCCATAAGAATACATTGAAGTCGACAACCGGAGACCGGGCCGACCTCTGGTTTGTCGAGTTCTTTGCCGGCGTAATAAAATCCCGGACCGGTAATTTGGTCGGACCGACTGTGTGTGCAAACCTTCATTTATTTACATTGCATCCGGTGCCAGTGCCGGAACCGGGAAAGCCGGTGTGTGTGCAAGCGCCCTTATTCTTTACAGACCTTCGAATCTATTACTAGCAATCAAGATTTAAAGTTAATAATCAAATTTATATGAGGATCTCTTTTAGCAGACATCATCTGTTATAACGTGGCACAAGTTAACACACAAAAAACAGATTTGATTCATATTCATAAATATCGTTTAGAAAAAACTACAAAATCTTTTCTTTGTCGAGAATCCAAAACCCTCAATAAATTGTACAGATGTTCTACTGTTTTGCTTTGAGAGGGCCACCCGTTATTTTTATGTAGGGTGTGGAATATTAAATAAATAAATAAATAAAAGAACCTACAAGGACTTGAATAAAATAAACTATTTAATAAAAAAACGTTTTTGGCTAACTATGTAACATAATTCATTTAAACTACAGATCAAAATCACGGATTTTAGTCTATAGTTTAATTTAATTGAAGCAGGCTACATGCTTAGCTGAAAACATTTTTTTTTTTTTTAAAGTTTATCTTTCTAAAGTGCTTGTTGGTTCTTTTTATTTAAATTTTATACTAAGAAACCTTATACTATGAGTTATTATAATTCAACTATTGAACTAAAAGTGACTTTACTGGAAAAATAATGGTATTCCTAGACTTATAAAAGAGTTAAATTAATAAAAACTAGCTGGAAAGCAAATTTCAGTATAATAATCCTTTCTCTCTATTTGAATATCATTGAATAGTAATAATTATTATTACAAAAATTTTATTGATACAAAATTTCATATGAACATAATTTTATTTCTTTTTAAACATAAGATCAACAAATTTTAGATATCATTATGACTTTTTATAATTGATTATAAATATATGACTGCATTAATTTTATTCAGATTTCAATTTCAGGCTGATATTAATTCTATCTAACGTAGAACATAATCATGAATTTCTCAAACATTTTCTGAAAATCAAATTTACATTTAGAGGCTATTCAATTCTACTGGATATTTTTATTGTATTATTTGAAGTTTTCTTTCTATTTAACCTGGAAATAATTTCTTAAATTTTGTTTCATCTTTTTGTCCTGCTAATAAATCTAATATTAAGCATTTTACCTTAACTAATGGTAATAATTTATTTCAATACTGTGATGGTTAATAATTTTACTTGACAATAATTTTTATACAGAATAAATTTAAATTTACTTCACAATTAATATAAATTAAGAAAACAGTGAGAACAATATTAATATTATAGAGTTATTAACTAAAAGTCGATCCTCACATATCAAGCATTTTACCTTAACTAATGGTAATTTATTTTAATACTATTCTTTTACTACAATTTTGCCATTTTATCAAGGAATAACAGCTTCTATAAAAACTGAATTATAAAATTTCAGAGCATTTTCTTGACAATATAATTTGAATCTTCAAATGTATTTTAGCTATATTAACATCCTCAATTAGATTTCTCTAAAGGACCATATTTTTATAAAAACAATTTCAGCAAAACTGAATGCCATATAATTTCCATAATATAAAATTCATCAAAACTGGTACTATTACAATTCTCTAATGTTTCTTTTAGCAATAAAGATGTTCCTACAGTTACAAACAAATTGAGCATAAGTTTTATTTATAAAATTCCATAACTCACAATTTGGTCTTACACTGAACTCAGAGATATCAAATGGTCTATGTAAAATCATATTGTAATATACAGTGTGTACCAGAATAAATATTCCACTCTTCCTATCTCAGTTTCTAGTCAACAGAAATCTCATTGTGGTTATATTTTAAACCTTATCCTCTGTGCTAACTAACAATCAGATTTAAGTGAATCAAAAATCAAAAAATATACTAAAAACACAACACACACAATTTCTTATTTCTTTCAAATAATATCCTAACAGTTTTTAAGTATCACTAAAAACTTTATATAATTCTGATAATAATAATAATATCTGAATCAATTTCCTAAATCCATAAAATTTGAGATACCCCAAATTAAATTATTGAAAAACTTTTCATAACTTTCTAATTACGCTAAGGAAAAATTTAAAAACTGGGTTCAGTACAACTATATATTCTGAATCTTTATTAAAAATTATTCACACTAACAGTTTGCAGAATTAAATTTAGTTCATTTTTCATAGAAAGAAACTATTTCAAAATTCATATCTGCAGAACACACCTGCAGCCTTATGACAGTGTAATGTGACATCATTGTATACATAAGGATCGGTTTTTAGTCAATAACTAATATTAATACTAGTCTCACTATTTTTTTTATTTATATTAATTGTAAAGTAGCTTTAAATCTATTCTGTAAATTAAAACTATTGTTAAGTAAAATTGATAACCACCACAATTAGTAACTAACATATCACAATCTCTTGCTTTACTTATCTAAATAAAGTTATAACACACTCTAAGCAAGGTATTCTTAATTTATTAATCAAGAAAAACGTTTTCAGACCTGATTATGGTCCATCTTCAGTTCTACCACAATTAGGTGCATACATACATAAAGTGTGAGTTTTAAGAACCTGCTGTGAAATTTCAATACAAATTACGAGTGTTTTTTGTTGAATAGAAGTAGAGATATTAAAAATGGGATGTTTATTCTAGAATCACTATATACTATTGAGTGCATCAGGTAGAAGTACTTTATTGTAGAGATTTGAATATAAATGGCCAATTATTATGCAATAAATTTTGATGGAAGTTTCTAATTAAATAATTATGCAGTTTTCTAATATATTTGTTGCTAGATTATTATGCTGTTATAACATTTAGAAATTCTTATATAATTTTTTAATTTTTCTAAAATTTAAACATAGAATAACATATTTAGAGCTAGAGGATTATCTATCTAAAGAAATGAAATATTTTAATTATTTAAAATATAGTGCTTTTCAGTAAATGTAACTCTCTAATAAATATATAAGATTAGTGAAAAAATAATAAACAGATCAGCTTCTATTAAAGAGAATAACTTTATGCAGTTTCAAAGAAAAATAACTAAAATTATACAAACTTGGATATTTTTTCAAAATTCAAAATTTATAATTAATCATAAGCATTTCCTATAAATATACAAATCATTCAAAAGATTTATTTTCAGTGCTATATAAATTTTCACTATTTAGTATTCACTTTAAGAAAAATAATTCAATTATAGAAAAATTTATAAAAACACAAAAATTACTTTAGTTGTCTAAATGCACTTTCATTTCAGATCTAACACTGAGGAATATGAAGCAAAACTGTACCAAAAGACTAATTCAAGATATAGCATTACATGGAAAGAATACTGTTTATATCAAGATATTTTTGTAGGTAAATTAATAATAATTCCATAAAATCTTATTAAGGTTCATTTATATATTATTATAAAAAGTAACTTCTCTTTTTCATTACTACTTACGGAGCACAGAGGGTAAGCAAATCTTTATCAGTTGTATTTTGTGTTAAACCTCTTATATATAAATTGGTCTTGCTGAGTTGCTCTCCTCCGGAAGAACTGCCGCTTCCACCACCTGACCCAGATCCTGAGCCTGATCCTGATCCAGATCCAGATCCAGAATGTGAACCAGAGATGGGTGTTCCAGTACCAAATACTGGTGGAGATGCAGCTGGAACCCTCGTTGATGAATATGCCTAATGAGAAATAAAATTTTCATTTGAAAATATATAATTATCAATATTATATTTAATAGTTATAGGATAATTAATGCAAAACAAAATGGATTCATATCCTAATTGTTATATCATCAATAACATTGAATAAGTTCTCTCTCTAGGTGTTATTTTTATTAATTTTAGTAATTTAGAATTACTAGAATTCCATTTATTAAATCAAGCAAATTAGATATATTTTTCACTGAATTATTTTTTTAGAACCCATCTATACCAACATTTGCCTAGTAATATTTAATTGGGGACATTAGACATAACAATATAATAAATTAAAATACAAAAGTATTTTATCATCTAAATCAGGGATGGGCAAAAGCCGGCCCGCGAAGGCATCTTGAACACACTACAATTTCAAGGCCCACATTCGTAAAATTCTAGTCGAAAAAAAATAAAGTAATGGATTCTCTGTACAGTGTACATACACACAAGCAAGATTATTCCACATTTTGATGATATAATTAACCATGAACATAGTAAATTTCACCATTCACATTAAGTTGTAAATTTGTTTTTACAAAATTAATTATGTTGGTACCTAATATATTGAAACATTCTGATATAATAAATTGTTAACAATCAATCAGTTTAATAAAATACTTATGTTTTTAAGGAAACTTGTCTGAATTTATTAATTTGTAGGATGAATTACTTTCTAATGTTTGTAATGAAAAAAATTGTTTCTAAGAGTGCTTTTGAACTCTTTGCTTACAAATAAAAACTAAGAAAGTAACACAAAAAAATATATATTTTTAAATAATATTGCTACAAATATATTCTTTGTGTAAGTATCACAAGAGTTGCTATACACGTTAGCGAGATTGACAAGAACATGTACAGATAAATTGGCACAACCATTATTCTTATCTCATGTGATGGTGAGAGGAATATGTTTGAAAGAATCAATCTTGCTTGAACATGAATAGTCACTTTAAGTCAAAGTAATTTTTATTAATTATTAATGACTACCTGATGTTATCATTAATAATTCATTACATTAATTAATAATTACGTAATTATGGTGTCATAAGGTTGAATTCGCCCTTTGGTGCTTTTCAATTTTTATACAGCCCACTTCATCCAGAAGACTGTTTATACGGCTCATGGCAGAAAATAATTGCTCACCCGATCTAAATGAAGTATTATTTTGTAGAAAATTTTCATTGTGAGAAAAAACATGGAATATAATTGAGAAGCACCATATTAGCAAATTTCCATAAAGTGAGGTGTGGCCTGTATAGAAAACATCCAAAAATCAAAGAAACCAACCATGTGTTTAATTATAAATAATAATAATGTGTGCATGTAAATGGATTAAGCTAGTGTTAATTGCACTATAGCAAGCAGAGAAAATGAATATTAAACACTGATAAAAATCATTGCCAGGATGCTATGTTGGATAATTAAAGGTCAGATCATCAAAACACTAAGTTTGACAGAATTTAAGTTTAAGACTTTGTTTCTTAATCATAAACTTATAAAAAATTTATTTAAATTCTATTTAAATTTCTATCTATATTAAATATATATTAATATAAAAATTTTTATTAATATTATATTTAAAAATAAATAAAATTAAATAATAATATTTATATTTAGATTCTAGAAAAATGTAAATAGTTTGGAAATGATGAAAAATAGATTGAATAGATAATGTTTTATCAGGCCTATATATATATATGTATATATGTATGTATGTATATACATACATAGAGTGTAAATGAATGACATTTCATAAATTTAAAGAATTGTAATGTTCCTTAATGAATAATGAACATTTTTATCAGTGCTACAAATTTTCTGATTGGTTGGAAATGCAAAATGGCAGCTCCACAGTGCTATAAGTTTTCTGATTTCCTATCGTTTGACAGAGAATGAGATAGAGGATGCTTCAGGAGAATTTGTATACAAAGCACCAGTGAACAGGGCCGCCAAGAGATATTTTCGGGCCCGCGACAAGTGATGCACTTTTTTAAGTGGTCCAGGCCCCACTTAAAAAAGTGCATCACTTTGGTTTAATACCATACAAAACAAAGCATTTATTTAAAAAAGGCAAACAATAAATTCAAGATTCCATACATTACATACTATGTTATATACAAAAATGTTTATTTTGGTTCAACTGCTATGGATGCTCTGTCGGCAGCCTGAGAACTATCGGACTCGTTATGTGATACTTCAGGCCCAATGGTTGGGCCCGTTTTGATGCCAGGCCTGTGACAAAAGTCACGGATGTCATCCCCTCTCGACAGTCCTGCCAGTGAAACAGTGGATGAGTTCCTGAATACATCTTTGTAGCATTTCACAGTATCAGAGGTGAGCACGGAATCTTCCAGGCATTAAAATGAAAGATGGTTCATCATTGCACACACTGTAATGAAGTTGGCGGATGTCACTTTGAACATTTGCTAATGTAAAAGGAAATAAAGTTCCTCATGCTTACATTATTCTACCTTTCATTTTTGATAAATAGTAGTGACATGATTTCGAATCCTATTAGGATTGTGGAGCTTCCATTTAGCATTTCTGACCATCAGTTTCTTAATGAAAAATGTTCACTAGATCACTTTTTATAATTCTTTAAGTTTAAGAAATGTCATTTATTTACACTCTTTTATCTTATACACAGAAAGTAAATTTCCACCATCTTTGATTAGCATTCTATATATGCAGAAATGTATTACTAAATACAGTTTATATTTGTTTTTCTGCCATTGTTATCAGCCATTTGAAATAATCAATAATCTATCATCAAAGCACAAAATAGCAGTATTTTAAAAAATAAACACTTTAATAGAAGTATGTTGTAAATTCTATGGTTTTTGTAAGATGTTGAAGTTGGATCTATCCAAAAGTTTTTTTTGCCTATTAAAGTTTTTATTTTTTAAAATACTGCTGTTTTGTACTTTGATGATAGATTTTTGATTATAATAAGAATATAAGCAGATATAATTTTAGTATTTGAAATAAATTTAAAAATTCCAAAAACAAAAAAAAATCATAAATTATAATATACTTTTATTTCATTAAGTTTGTATTGGTTTCTATTTTCTATGTTCAGAAAATATATTACTATTTCATCATTAATTTAAAAATTCCAAAAAGTAAACACAATTTCACTTCAAAAGTTATTCTTGTAAAGTCTTAATGATGGTCTAAATAAAATTCTATTTGCAGGCTATATTTGGTCCATTGCTAATTTATTTTTAAATCATAAATTATAATATATTGTTATTTATTTGCTTCAACTCAGCCCACCTGAAAAACTAGAGGTATGGGACTCTAAATTTAATTGAGATCCCTCAAGATGATAAACAACTGCTTTACTATGCAACTTATGTGCTTATTCTTCATCATAATTATTTTTAATGTTAAAGTTTTTGTGAACCACTAGTACTGTATAAAGTACTATAACTATTTTGACATATGTGGATTCAGTTTATGTAGGGTTTCGCAAAACAGTCAAAACGTAGTCAATCAATCCCCAACTTATGTAAGTCGGGGACTGACTGTATTTATTATGTACTACATTAAAAAATTTCATTTTTGTGTAATATCTAAAGGCTGATTCAAATTAGTATGGAACTACAATGAAAAATCTGCTAATGCCGAAAGCTGTGCAATTTGGAGCCATAATGGATTAGCCAAACTGCACCACAATAGATTGAATTCATTTCAACTTTACCACAATGGCAAAATCATCACCTATAATTCTGACCAACAAACTTAATCTTTTTATGATGTAGAAAAATGGTGATAGCTGTTTATTGGGATAGTATAACATTAATTGAATTGGTTAGAAAATATCCAATTTTATATGATAAGTGTCATGAAAATTATAAAAAGACACTAAAAGAAAATAGGTGGTCTGCAATAGCAGCTGAACTACATACAACAGATTATTTTTTTTTGTATTTTTGTTTATTCACAAAAGATTCTTGGAATAAATTAAAATTGTGAAGAATTATGGGAAAATGCTTCTATCAAAGTGGAAATCATACAGCAGATTTTGCTTGCAGCAGGCAATTTCTACCTGTGTTTCTAGTAGGCAGTGGAAACTGGTCTTCATACTTTAAAAAAAAAAAAATAAAAGCATTCTCAAAAAACTCAAAAATATGCAATTATGTACAATAAAAATGATATTCCAATTCCTTATCTGAATAAGGATACTAATTTTATACATCATAATAATGGATAATTTTGTGAAAACTAAAATCATATTCAGCTATTTGATCCTTTATACAGTAATACCAAATTATTATTTATACTAAATATTTTCTAGATGATAGTTCCATAAATATATTATTACTATGACAGATGTAAAATGAACATCTTATATTCAATAATTTTTTTTAATCTACTAAATATCATTTGATTTATTTTATACATATATATATATATATATACAGGGTAGCCAAAATAAAAGAGGCCCTGTGTTATACTGAACGTGATATTTATTTGTGGAGTAATTTAAAGGGTAAGATCTACAGTAATCAACCCGCATACAATTGAAGAGTTGAAAACAAACATTTGCAATGCAATTGCAGAAATCTCACCAAATGAATTGGCAAAGGTTTCCAGAAACGTGCTGAGTTGTGTATCGAAGTTCATGGTGAACAGTTTCAGCACCTCCTGTGAACTGTTGACCTATTGAATATTCAGTACGTTGTTCTTCATAATAATAATTTACTATTCTATATTCTGTATTTACAATAAACGAGTGAATTGTATGTATGTTGTTAATAAGACACGGGCCTCTTTTATTTTGGCCATCCTGTATATATATTATTTCAGCAAATATAATTATTTTCATATTTGCTAATATATAAAATAAAATCATATTTTATTTTATATAACATATGTTTTTTAAATAATCAAAATTATAAAAATATTTTCATCTGAAACAATAATTATGAAACAAAATGAAAACAATAAAAAAGTATAAGTATACAGTACAAGTCGTCCTTGATTAAGATCGCTTGTATTTATGATAGTGATTTAATCATTAAATTCGGACTGGTTAATGCAATTCATTTGCACATGACTCCATGCAATAATAGTTTGATGTACCAAAATTATCTTTTTTTGTTTCCTGTAGTTTTATGTTTGTTCAGTGATGATGATAATGTATACTGTCCTAACAGATTGATAATGGAAAATCCATAAATTTTAGGTATATCCAACTGCTCTTGTTGTTGTTGTAAGTGTAAGTGTTTTTTGGCACATCAGCTACAGAGGTTACAGTGCTCCAGGAAGTGGTAAACATTTTTATGTCAAGGTTCGGGGCCAGTTCCAACCACAGGATGCCCTCGCACCCGTGGAGGGGGCCAGATGGTGAAGGGCAGGGATCGCTGGACCAGGTCCAGCACCCAGAAAAAACCCAGGACATGAACCCGGATCCTCCTGTGTGGAATGCCAACAGCGTTACCACTCAGCCATCTGGCCACCCTGCTCTTATTATGGCTTTGGGTTTACACCAAACTCTGTCATAAGTCGAAGACTACCTGTACACAGATCCCCTATCTACAACAAGTTTACATTCAAATATATCAATTGTAGTTTGAATTTGTCATAACTCAGACCAGCAGTCGCTAACCTTTCAGACATCATTGATCACTAAATTTATGATTTTAAATTCAGCAGACCATTAACAGGAATTTTTTTAAAAAAGATAAACAAATTCATAAGACAATGATGGAAAACCTCCATTTTATTAATTTGAAATACATTTATTACGAGTAAATATAACAAAATTATAGTTTAATTATTACAAATACAAAATAAATCTTATAATGAATATTACAACTAAATTGTTGTGCAAATATTACATTAGACTTGTGAAAGAAAAATCTAAAGAAATTTTAAACTTGCTCATAAACATTTTGAAGCATCCAAAAATTGACTTTGCCATTAATCTATCTCGCTTGAAATTTTACAGACCTCCAAACTTTTTTCGCAGAACCATCGGTTGGCAAACACTGACTTAGACCACAATTTTCCATAGTTGTAATATTATAAATGGAGGTTACATTCTCCAACCAACAGAATTCAGAATATTCTACATGTTTTTTAAAATATAGTAATGTATAATAAAAAAACAAAATACAATTTAGCTCTAGGCAGAAAAACACTAACACACAAATAAATATTTTCAATACTGTCAACTGGTCTATATCAGCATACATACTGTATATACTGAAGTATGTAAGCTGATATAGACAAGTTGACAGTGGTTGAAAATGTTTCTTTATATATATTAGTTTTTTCTGCCTAATGCTAAATTGTTTTCTCTTTTTTGTAAAGTTGCAGAATGTCTACAACTTTAATACATAATAATGATGAATAAATGCTTCATTTTTTAAAACAAACAAAATATAGATCTTGTGCCTATCAGTACTTTATTTAGACAAATATAAAGAAAATCTGATATCAAAAACAAAGTTGGTATGTTTATTTTTATGTATCCAAGTTTCTAGTCTCAGCTGAATAGCTGCATCATAAGGCAGTCATCATCATCTTTGAGATCAAGTTCAATTCCAGATCCCACACATCCAATTTTTTAAGCAAGAGTCCAGGCCTGACCAGGCACACTGAACCCAATACTTCAATCTTCTAATTGATCCCACCATGACTGTAGGATAAACTTTGGGGGTTCTAAAAATGGTCAATGCCAGAAGTATCTCATGGTTTGGCAGTTAATTCAAATTACCCTAAACCAAATTTTTAGCAAAAATAAGTAATTATTTTTTAATGCCACCTCTCAATTATTGGCTGATTACAACATAACAGACTCCATTCCAGATTCAATTAGAAACTGCTCAAATCTAGTAGAGTAAGTGGGATATTATCATAGACTGATCAATATCCAGGTTGGATCCATCAAAAAATTTCCCATAGAATAAAATCCAAATTCTATCCTAGGCCAGGCTTAGAACTTAAGTTGGATAAGTAAATTAATTTATTATATGTGATTTCATTGCAGACATTTCAAAAAATAATTCTGAATTCAAATAAAATCATCTTTTATAAAAAAGAATTGAAGATAAAACACTGCTGATCCACCTTAGCTAGGCGCGGCTTTCGTGGACAGACAATACGTATATTGTTTTTTACAAGAGCCTGGTGTGTGTGTGTGTGTGTGTGTGTGTGTGTGTGTGTGTGTGTGTGTGCGTGTGTGTGTGTGTGTGTGTGTGTGTGTGTGTGTGTGTGTGTGTGTGCGCGCGTGTGTGTGCGTGGTGTTATACACAACTTCCTTCTTATTGGATATTAAGCAGTTAGATAACTTGGATACCTAAAAAATCTGGAGGCATGAGACCAGAATTAAATGCAAATTCTCCATGATGGACACATATCATGCTTCCTTCCTAGATATTACTCTACTATCCAATCAATTTGATCACCATTATTACAAAATCATTGATGAAAATCATTTTATGTACAAATTTTCATCATAAATTATCACAGTCATAAGTACAAATCATTGTAAACAGTTATGAATCAGGTAATCCTCTGTACTTGCAAATTCTTTCTGATATTATTTATCTTAAAAATGATTTCATAATTTAATTATGATTTCATATTATATTATGATTTCTTTCTGATATTATTTATCTTAAAAATGATATATTATTTATTAATGATTTCATATTTCATTATGATGATTTCATATTCATTAAACAAGAACTGTTTATTTTTGTATTTTTGTAGCTCAACATTCTTCAGTTAATTTTATTCAATATCTTCAGTACATGAATAAAATTCACATATTAAAGATGTTAAAATTGCAATTAAAGAACAAAAATTGCATTCTTTGTCATACTTTTTCACTAAATCTCATGATGGCACTATCAAGCCTTTATATATAATTTTATTTTTCCAGTTCTTTATAAATTAATAATAATTAGGATAATCTATTCATTCTATTCATAAAAGCAACTAATTCATTAGATTCAAATATAATAAATAAATGAATCAAAACAATACTGAATTATTATTGGAGATTACTGACATTATTTTTATTGCTTGTTTGTTTTAACATTTTAATTATTATTGGAAAACTATTATCAACAATATTTCTTTTTAGAACATAAATATAGAATAGTTTTCTAATTCATTTTTATAAAACTGAAGTCTAGATTTTATTTCCAAGAATAATTATTTTTTTAAAAATGATTATTTTATATCTATTGTTGATTCTCTATTTTTTTGAATGGCAATATCTATTAGGAAAATATAAACTTTTAATCTTGTAGACTTAAATGTTGTCATAGTTTTAATTATCATTTTCATTTATTTAAAGTCTATTTATAACAGAGGTGATTTTTTATTTTTGTAGATCAATGGATAAGGCTAATGTTTGATATCAAGATCTAGTTCACATCTGTAATAAAGAGAAAATTGAAATAACTAGAAAAATATCCTATCCACAGTTTAAACGATGAATAGAATTGTAACAGCTGCAAAAAGAAATAACTAGGTCACAAAGCAATGACAATGTATATATCTATTATAAATTATATTGACAAGAAAGCAAATATGAATATCAACTGAATTTATTTTTATAGAAATATTTTCTACAACAGAAGTTCTCAAAAAAATTTTTCATTTGACTATCAAAGTGTTATTTGTATTGCCATGTGCTATATCTTTTTGTAGCCACATGATATGCTGGTGGTTGCATTCTTTCTCTTAATATAAAAAAAAATCTCTTAACATCTTAATTATATCTATTCTCTTAATATTTTGCCATATGTGGAAATAAATTTAAATATCATATATTGATTTTGATTAATAAATGTATGATTACCTTATTCTAATAATACTTTTTTGACAGTTTATGATAATTTATTCTAAACAAGAAGCCCAATAAAAAGAAATTTAACATAGTTATATTTAATATTTTCTTAAACTCTGTCTTTGCACATGAAGATATTTTGTTTTAGTCACACTAAAATTATTGGTCAAATTTCAATCTCTGTTCTACATTATCTCCAGAAAATAAACTGATTTAGAAATATCTATATCATAATGTTAACATATTCAAAAATTTCCTTTTTATTTATAAAACATATTGATACTTACAATAATAAATTATCTATAGTGAAAATCTCTATAGAGTCATCAAAAACAGAATATTCAATAAGAGGGGAAAAACAGTAATAATTATACTTTTTTAAAAAATATTTGTTTTAGTTTTGACAAAATAAATTTAAAAATAAATTATGTAAATTAGGTCTAAAATCATTCAATCATGTAAAACATGTTTATTAGGATCAAAATTAAAATACACTTATCTTTAATAATCAAAATTTAAAAATCTTACTTTTTATACAAACTTTCTTTGTTAAACTTTTTGGTCATATTATTATATAACAGCAGATTCATATTCAAATTTTGCAACAGTTAATAATATTCAATGCTTTATATAAATTATAAATTTTATTTTTCTAACAAAATGCTACTATATTTTTGTATTGAGATTAGCTAGTTTTGATAATGAAAACAAAAAAGTATAAATTATGAACAATTTATGCAAGATTAATTTTAAATATATTCTAACAGATTATTATTAAAGGAATTAAATTTGTCTCATTCTTAATATATTAAAAATCTCCAATATTTTGCTAAAAAAGCATAAATTGGCTTATAATTGAAATTTAAAACTGGATTTGAGATTTTGGAAGTGATGGAGGAGAATAGTGATTTATCAAATTTATTTGTACTTTTAATAAACTTTGAATACTTTCAAATTAAAAATTATATAACAGTACAGCCATTCTATGAATATAGAGTCATATAATTATCATCATGATTATTAAGTTTCAAAAGTTTTTATTTAGTATATAAAATTATTGCTTTGCTAGATATTTTGTATATGTTAGTAACTGGAAAAATTCCATATAACTACATAACTGAGAAAATTCTTAAAAAATGTTAAATTCTATTTGAAATGCAAAAATTCTTCAAAGATCAAATTCAAAATTTACTTTTAAATAAAAAACTGCTTAACACAAATCATCCAATTGCTTTTAGCATTCTTTCTAAGAAAACTGAAAATGCTTTCTTCAAAAATAGTGTATGAATAAAGAAAACAATTGTTTCAGTTCTCTTCGATGTATAAAAATATTTTTTATTTAAAAATAGTTTTCTTTGGTTGTTAAATAATGAAAATAAACAATTTTATGTCTAAACATACAAGTTTCAAATTTACAACAACCAATTTAAGATCCTCCATATTTATAGCTATTATTTCCATAACTGTCTTTAAAACCCTAAATTTATATATAAGCAGTTTATATTTTTAACTACATATTAAGAATTCTATGTCATCTCAAAACAGACAATGCAGAAAGTGCTTGAATTGCATACACCTCTCCATATTGTTCACTATATAGTTATTATTGGATATTTTCTGAATTAACAATAAATCAGCCATATTCGAAGTGAAAAAAAAAAAAAAAAAAAGATATAATTTATTATGGTATATATAATTTATAAGGTAATACATTATATCTTTTTTTTTTTTTCCACTTTGAATATGGCTGGTTTATTATTACACCATTAATACAAGTGGAAGTTTATTTATACATTATTTTCTGAATTAATTTAAATTATTCATTATGTGTATGGTTTTATATATAATAATCTTCAAATATATTTTTTCTCTATTTTAACTTGTTATTGAATATTTGTTTTTTAAATAACAAATAAAGTATTATATTTATCAGGCACTAACGAAATTCATATTTTACTTCTTGATGTAAAATTAAAATAAAGATAACCAGCACTGATCATTGAAAAAATATTACAGAAATGTTTTCAACCTACACCTGCTCATAGTTTTCTTCAACTGTACTGAAAATCCTCACGAGTAATCAAAAACATTTCTATAATAAATTTCTCTCTCCTGACCAGTACTGGTTATTTTTATATTGACTAAATTTTTGTTAATAATATTTTATTGATGTCACAGATATTAAATACTTGTAAAGATAATATATTAAAATTTTATTTGATTATTTTTATTTGTAATCAGTTTTGGGATTTTAACATGAAAACAAGTTTTTAGAAATAGAATTACTCTTTATAACACTACACTAAGGGAAAAAGAATTAAATTTAAGTCTTTCCAGAAAAGAAATATTTTGTAAGAGCAGATGGTAACTTGTTATTAGATAATTTATTGTATATAAAATAATGGGAACTAAAACAGAATAAGCAATCTGCAGCTCTCATGAACCTACAAACCAACTTCAAGAAGCAAAGTTCTTTATTATTAGTAAAAAATACCATATATGGTAAAACAAATAGTCTAGTTCCAAAAATTTTCAATATATATAAAATGGCAGTTAATAATTAAAATAATGACAATAAAAATAATGATATAAAAAATATTAATTGCATAGTTATATTTTAAAGCTCATATGGATTTTCTGAACTTCATAAAGTTGCTCTTATAAAAAACAGCAACACCAGTAGTTTATGGATTTTGATACTTCTTTATACATTCATTTCAAAGGGAGCATTCTTTATTTTTAATGAAATAAGCTTGTACAGAAACACTTTAGAATTATTTTTCAATTGCAGATAAGAAATAAATTTTAACAGCTTTTGAATTTTATATAATCTAAAAATCTCTTCTAT
Organism: Olivierus martensii; assembly: GCA_000484575.1. Classification (NCBI taxonomy): domain Eukaryota; kingdom Metazoa; phylum Arthropoda; class Arachnida; order Scorpiones; family Buthidae; genus Olivierus; species Olivierus martensii. The sequence continues at coordinate 38,572 of AYEL01060935.1, read as the reverse complement.
TTAACTGAAAAATATCTGAAAATTAATTTTATAATTATCTGAAAAAGGCAACCAAAATTTAAAAAGAAAAAAAAAAAAAAAAAAAAAAAAAAAAAAAAAAAAAAAAAAAAAAAAAAAAAAAAAAAAAAAAAAAAAAAAAAAAAAAGACAAAATTATAGAATTTTAACATAAAAAAAACAAATGATTATTTTGTATTATCTTCTAGATTAAAATCCATATTTCTAGATTCAAAAACTGTAGTTAACATATTTAATTAAAAAGTTCTTTCTATTTCTCTCCATAAACAACAGAACTAAAAAATTTTAGGCCTTTCCAAATATTAATGAAAAAAAAAATTTTTCAAATTAGTTTTAACAGATATATCATTTGAGGAAAAATAATTTAGATATAACTATTCATATTCCAAAAGAGTTCTTTAATCTTTTAACACAATCATTTCCTCAAGGCACTATTATTACTGCTAAGATTATTCATATATGTCCTTTGTGAATAGTAATTAACGATATTGAAGCACTGAAAAACAATATAAGGCAGAAAACGTTATCAATAAAAAAAATTTAGTTATTCCATGACATTTTTTATAGTAAGCATTTATCATAAAACCTATATGATATTAATGTTTTTCGACACGTTTTAATAGAGCTACAGAATTTCTTCTAGTGTATATTTCCTGTATTTGCTTATGATAAAAAAAGGAGGAAAAAAAATAGTAGCGCTCATACTTCACACGCCAAACGACGGGTCAAACACGTCGTAGGAAATAAAGACAATGAATCTGTAGTAGTAAAAACGATACTGGCCACTTTCTAACTAAAACAGGCCTCGTCAGGAATTTAAGGCCCGAGGCAATGGATCAGCTATCAAAAACCGCCGGATGGGAAGTAATATATAAAAAAAGCAACTCACTCTTCCTAAACCCATTCTGGAATAAATTAATCAATCAAATTCGGGCCGAACAGTCTTCTAAAGGAACCATCCGTAGGGCGATCGACTGCTCCGCCGCTTTTTCAAGCATTAAAATTCCAGACGTCCTCTTAATAAAAACTTCGATGTAGAGGTAGGAAATTGCCAACTAGAAAAAGAAACGCCGAGAGAAATTCCAACATGAAGAAGATACTGGTTTCGTTTCATCTTTTTAAAACAAGCATTATCTTTATTTAATTTTTTCTTTATTTCACGCAGCTTCTATAATAGTAAAACAGTAAAAGCACAGTTTCGATTAAAATGTCGATCCGTGCGTGCCATCTTCTAACGATTCGACCTTGTTAGCACACTGGGGAAGTCGGACGTTTACTTCCTGTCGCGATACAATAAAGTATTCTTCGGTCCGATTCTACGCTCCGCAGTACAAAAAAGTGGGGGAAAAAAACCCGCTAGTACGAATCGAACTGACCTTCCATGCAAATTCCTTGCCATTACTTTGTATTAAGACAGTGCCGCACTGGGAAGGTTTAAGTTTCTCATATGTCAGGGTTGGCAGAGCGTGAAGTAATAATAGCTTCCTTCAAACGTCGGTGGAGTCTAGGATTAACAACCTGTATACATTTTCTCTACTTTCTAACATCCATCAATCATTAACCATCATTCACTATTTATTCGAGAGGAGGAAAAGTTACTAGAAATTACACATTTGTTTAGCCGAACATCCGATAGTTTCTTATCTTCGTAGAGCCACATGATTATTGAATGTCTCACTGCTACAACGAAACAAAGTAATCATTATATACCTTAATTAAATAATTCAGAAAGGGAAACATCTTTATAACCAAACGAAATTCGATATACGAGTTACCACGATAATCCAATAACTACCTATAAAAAAGAATCATAGGGTAATTTCCCTACTGTTTCCGGCCAATGACCGCAATTGGATTTTCTTTATTCGTCCCTTACGATTTCCTTTAGAATTAATAAGAACTTTTAACAAAACTATTATTGTGCAGATATAATAAACTACTGTCCCAGAAATTCTTCCATTTCGCGGATAAAACAGAAGAAAGCAGCAGATTAAAACGGATTAAATTCCACAACTATCTTCCGACCGGTTAAGACAATGAGGCAAACCATAAATCAGGTCATGAAGTTAAAGAGAAAAAGGATTTCGATACTAGCAAACGGTATTGTCTATAAACTATCGATTAGTCAATATATGTTCAGAATTAAAATGCTAATAGACATCAACAACAAATCAACAACACAATTAAGGAAAGAGCTGATGTTATAGAAGGGTGAAAACGATCCATACAAAGTTCAACTAGGTATAAAGTGTAAGAGACTAACAAATGCTTCATATAAAAATTCGATCATCATTTGCAGTTAAAGATGAGATGTTAGCAATTCAGATGCGATACAGTAGTAGTAGTAGTAGTAGTAGGGCATTTTTCCGATTTATATTGTTTGGTATTAACGAGGCAAACTTTTTTTATCACAAATAAATCGTTTAGGAGATAAGATGAAGCGTGGTAAAGGAAACAAAAGTGGAAGAACAAAAAACAAAGAAACAGGTGGCATGTAAAAAATTGTCACGTGCAAATTGGCGCTAACCATACTATTTTTAGTACCATCAGCTGGAGGGATGACCGAATTATTCCCTCGCCTACTTGAATATACGTGTCAGTGAACGGTAAACATTTATATTTAAAATTCATTCTCTCTTGACGGCAACGCGCGGTCTTGGTAACCAAAGGATATATCATCCCTAATGGGAAAGTCGATCAAAAATGAAATGGCCGAATACAAAGACGCTCGAATTTATCATCAACTCTTACATCATCTGATAATTAATATATTTAACTGAAGGAAATACGCCAGCGCAGTATTTATATAAAAGAACAAGGTCACGTAGGAGGAAAACTCGAGAAAAATCGCAACTTTCCCAAAACCTTATTTTTAAACGGTGCAAAACTTCGGGATTTTTTTTTTGTATGCGTAGTGCGCAGATATAACTCATATATAATATGTATCGTATGTTTGTATATAAAAAGGTGCACTTTGTTCGGAAAGTCTGATAGCACGCGATGTCAAGAAGCCGTACATCACCGATAATCGCGATTCCCGGTAAGACCTGGACAGACGGAAAGGCTTCGGTCGGGTTTCCAGAACCCTACCGGTGACGTCACGGGCGGCCAACTTCTTGACGTCACGCGCGTCCACTCTTTTAAATCCCGAACGAAAGAACCGCTCTCGATTTAAAAGAAAATAAAAAAAGAATTGACCAGAAGCGGTGGCCACTTACCTTTCTCTGATGATGGTTACCATATGCCCCCTTTCGGTTCTGAAAGTTAACATCCTTGTAATTGTTCCTGTTAGAGTGATGAAAAGATGGCTGCATTTTTAAAACTGGGGAAAACTGTTGACGATCACTTTGGAAAAATAAGAAAACTATCGTCGGACGATCCTGAGTGCCGAACACGTGAAGGCCATCATCTCTACTCGATAAGCCTTTGGGACGCGTGGACCGGCCGCGGCAACTCCGCGTATAAGGCAGCTATCCCTGTATAAGGTAGAGGCACGTAAAAAGAAACATGGAGTGTGTAGTAAAACCTCGATCCCAAGCGATAGAGGGCACTGAGGTGATCAAAGGGTTCCTTCGGCGGTAGAAAAATATATACTGTATATATATATATCCAAGGGATCCGGTGGGGTAGGTGCGGCGCTTCCCGTCCTCAACAGCGCCAGTTCGGCCACGTAACACCAGTCCACATATCTACCGTTCTATCCACTACCGAACGGCGGCCGACGTCGACATGAAGATGGTGGAGGGTACGCCCACTCTGACTAACAATCTCCAGAATAATCGACCGGCGAACACACTGCCGATCCACCTTAACATTCGACTGCTAAACGTTTTGCCGTCTTTCCCCCTCTGGTCGCTCTCGATCCCAGAAAAAACAAAAATAAAAAAGAAGGTGGGCGGATACGTCGCTTACTCCGTACCGTGCTGCCATCTGGAGGTATCGGCTTAGTGTCATTTAGATTCTCAATGTGGAGAGGAAATTCGCTCGACTCCAAAGTTATCGGGCAGAGGGCGCGCTTACCTGGCTACTTGACACACCACGTGATTAACACGTGCATCAACGTCACCAACAACATTTCTAGCATTCCTTTCCTTCCGGCGGCGCAAATACCGGATTTTAATTCACTATTTTAATATCTGGTATTGCCGGCTGACCTCCCACTCCACCTTTTTATATGGGAGAAGAAAGTTCCGACCAGGGGATTTCCCTACGGGGAACAAAGCCGCTGATCCAAACAGTTTTTTTTCCCCCTTCCCGAATGGCCTGTTTAAAATATCTTAAATACATGACTTCGAGTAATTTTATATAACAGTATAAATTACTACCTAAAAATCAAATATCTGAAGTTTTAATAAATAACTTCTAAAATTAAATAACAATTTATACATATAGTAAAGTTACAAATAATTGCAGCTGAATATATAGAAATTATGTAGCTATATAAATGGTTATTGTGTAAACATAATATAACACACAATCAATAAATACTATAAATTTGCACATCAGATATCATAAAGATGATGTGAAAATGACATCAGCCAATGACCTCTTCCGAATGAAAAATATTCTCGGATAAAATAGATATTAACCGTATCGATAGGCTAAATTCTAACAGCTTCTACGTTAATAGTAGTACGCTTCGAAATGGCATTTCTTTCAGTATCAATGGTGGATGGAGTCTTGAATGCAGAATTTAAAAAGTTTTATTATTACCGGGAAAGGGAAAGAATAATTATAGATAGATAAGTAAAAATTTTTTAAAACACCATCGAATTACACTGATTTAGTTTTGTTTCACTCCCATATTTTATCGAAGGGGGAAAAAATCGGATAAATACAGTAAATATATCACAGATAACATCGGTCTCTCTACTGGATAATTCCAACAAAAATTACCCAATTGAATTTTTTGTAACATCCGAAAATGTCTATTTCGGATACTTTAACGGATGCCGATAGCCTGGAGACCTTTTATCTTTACAAATTAAATTCTCCAACGAGAAAATTACTTTAGCTTACAGAAAAAAAAAAAATAAAACAAACCAACAGTTTTCTGAATTAATTGTAACCAAAGGCTATACAGTTTACTTTCAGTTTTTTCTTTCTAACGAAAAATACATAAAACTGCATCTCATTAGATGCTATTAAATTTAATTAATTTATAATAAGAATGGCCTACAATTGGCAAATTTGAATTTCAATAAGTCGATGCTTTGCTTGTAACTAAAAATATATCAGTGACATTATTTTTAATTTCCAGATTTAACAGTAATAAGTTTTCCATTCTTATGTCACTACATCTAAACTCATAAGCGTATACATATTTTTGTTCTTTGAACAACAAATACTTGACCTAATTTTTATTTATCTTCATAAACATCGAAGGCATTCCCTCTCTTATGAAGAGGAATGTCTTTTAGCGCTTCGTAAATGCCTTCAGCATTTACGTAAAAGATAAGGGAGGAAAATTACCTTCTAAACCAGCCAAAATTTTCTTCTTCGTTTCTTATTCTCTATCAAAAATCGAGTCATTCAACTTTCAGATTTTTTTTTTTTACAGATTTAAATCGAAAAAAAGCGGGTTCTAATTTTAAAGACAGAAAAACTAATTTACAATCTTTAAATTAGAAAGAAGTCATTCTGATAAAATCCTAGTTTGTTATTCGCAATGTTTTTCGTGTGTTACAACACGCAAGTGTTTGACATTTCAATGACTGGAGCGTGATTTTAATCCCAATAATTCTCTATCCACACACGTCCTCTTAATACCCAGTTTAGACCGATTTAAGATTTAAAAACTTGTTTTTAGATAATAAAATAAAATTCGATTATCATCAGATAAACGTTTTGCATTTTTTAAAGGGCCCTAGTTACCAAGTCTTCCATGTTACAATAATCAATCATTAAATATAATAATCAATTGCTAGTCCATATTACAGTCATTGAATTCCTAAAAACAACCATCTTCATTGTTCAACGTCACAATTTCCCCTTAGGTAAATCTTAAAGTCCCAGTCCAGACTTTTTAAACCCTTCGGAAATATAATTAACCCCATTTCCAGTGGATAACCCGGACTTTGCATGAGAACGTCAGAAATTTCGGAAATGTAACATTTCCGCGTATAATACGTTCTCGGCTTTTAATACTGAATTTTTCATTGCAGAATTGTGCAATTTAATAACTTTCACTATAGAAAATGGTCCTAAAATGTCTAAGAATTTCCATTATACGAACTTTTGCCATTCACACCCTTTTTTAAAATTTTAAATCGCTACTCGTGTTACTTTTATTAATGACAACAGCAGCTGTTGCCATTTCTTTAATATTTCTACGATTGTGATTCAATTTATCATAAAAGTTATCGTAAAATTTTTGTTGCTCTATATTTTACATTTTTCTTTACAACACATAATTTAAAAAACTTTATAACATATTGATAAGTATTATATATAGTAAACAAACTGCTACGATTCTTCCATTTAAGAAACTTTTTATTTTATAAAATCTGAGAAAAAATAATCCATGCTATGGATATTATGCTATTTTTAAATATAAATATTGTCAGGAAAACGTATTCATATCTCTTTTTATTGTAATTTATTCTGAACAAAAACTATTGAACAAAAAAAAAAACAAAATGGAACGGTAGAGCAAAACAAACTTATCTAATTTGCAAAATAAGTATTAGAAAAGATAAAAAATCGGTCGTTATAAAGCGATTCGCAACCATGAAAAAATTTAATTGTTTCGATGAATTTTATATTCAGATCTAATAACTTTTTTCGAAAATCGATAAGTTCCGCCTGATAATCGCGTCGCATTACTCAAAAATACATTGCGAAATTCGCGTCGCGCGTGAAATGTAATATGAATCCTCTATACTCGAACATTAACCCCGAGAATGGCCAGCGAAAAAGAAAGAAAAAAGACGAAATAAAGAGGTAAACATCACGAATCAAACTCTACTGCAATAGCTGAATTTACGAATCGTTCAATCTGCTATTTATCTGATAAATGGCTTTCGCCAGTCTAAGGTCCGAGTTGTATCTGTAATTTTCCCATCGCACTAATTAGAGTGAGTGCAGTCTTTATTGAAGATCGTTTGTGAGAATAATAAAGAATGAATACTGAAATCTATAATGATAACACTACATCTCCCATTAGGATGATTGAAACTTGTGAAATTCCATGAAAACTAATTACTCTTACTTTTTAACGTGAAAGATGCATTGGCCGGGGATAAAAACTGCAATCTAATAATCTTATTAGATCTATTTGGTCAAAGGAAAAAATATCGATAATTGATCGCGATTTCCGGAGAGCTTCCAGCTCGCTGGGGAAATCTGCTGTTTACACAAAGGATGTGAAGGAAAAACATCAGTTTTCTTTTAAATAAGATGCTGTAAATGGAATACATAAAATATAGTTAGAAGCCGGCAAAGTACGAAGGTTTAGAGAAGAAATAAAAACAACAATAGGAAGAAAAATGTACTCTAGGGTGCATTTTTTCACGCAACTACAAAAATTTCCAGCTTCGGAAACCTGTACATTTTTGATTGATATTTATAGTAGGATTCGCCGGCTAAACTTTGAAGAAGAAAGGAATTATGAAATGGTAAAACTGGTAAATTTCTGGATTACCATCTCGCAAAACCTGTCAAACAAGAACGGATTCCTGAAGAGTAACGGATGTTCAAAATAACTTTATATATTTTTAGTATAAGAAAACAATATTATATAACACAATAAGTAAAATTTTATTACGACACCGGAAATAAATGAATTAATTTTTGAATATCATCACAATGATTCTGAATTTTGTTCCTTATTCCATATTCAAATTTAATGAAAAATCAGGTACAAACTTTTCTAGTTTTTGAAAATTTCTCAAATGAATCAATTTAAAAAGAATAAGTAATTTTTATGAATTATCTATCAAAAACAAACTAACTTTCAACTTTTCACAACATTCTATTCAAAACTTCTTTTATGCATTTTAAGTTTAATAAAAGGAAAAATTAATATGTTTATATCAACAAAACAAATTATCGACTATACAGAAAGTCTCATAAAGTAATCAGCTTTACCAGATATAAAAATTTTTGTAGTAAAACAAAAACTACATTACTGCAATTTTTGAGCAATTAAAATACACAGTTTAAATTATATAAACTGTAGATTATTATTATAATTTAAAAAAAAGAATTGCAGATTATTTTCTGAAAACTTAAATTTTTCAAATTCCGATATGTAGGTACGTGATGATTCAAATTTAAACTCCTTAAAAATTTTTTTGTAATGTACTGTATTGTGTTTCAAACTTTGAAACAATGCATTCAATACTAGGGGAAGAGAATTACGATATTTTAATCACAATGTATAATATGTAATTTAACCGCACATTTGTCACAAAGCTGATGGACACGAATATAATAAAATTTATTATTATAAAACAATGCATAATTAGGTTGCTTTAGAACAGCGTTTCTCAAACTTTTTTCATTACGAGATTTCGTGCCCCATTTTTAATTTATGAGATTTTTCGCGACCCCAGGTATTAAATATAAAATAAAACGTACAAGTATGTAAGTCATTTGCACACTTATTAAGGTGAACACAATCAACCAACCACACCTTACACACTTATTAAAATGAACACAATCAGCCAACTACACTGAAAATAGTCCAAATGTTAATATTGGACATTTGTGGAAATTACATATAAACTGAAATTCAAGTATTTGAATTTAATTTTTGTAATTACATATAAACTGAAATTCAAGTATTTGAATTTAATTTTTGCGACTCCTTACATATAAACTGAAATTCAAGTATTTGAATTTAATTTTTGCGACCCTTATAAACTGAAATTCAAGTATTTGAATTTAATTTTTGCGACCCCATTATATAAACTGAAATTCAAGTGTTTGAATTTAATTTTTGCGACCCCAGAATTTCGCTTCGCGACCCACAGTTTGAGAAACGCTGCTTTAGAATATAAATTTCCAATACATCAAATTTTTGTTGAAGTTATATTTTAATAATGTTAATAATAATTAAAACCGAACTGCACCTCACCATATACTGTCTTATCTACATTATCATCACTCTGACAGATTAACGGATGTTTAATTTTCCGTAAATATTCTTATGTAACTGCTTCATATTATTCTATAAATGATAGAAGTCATATGAACACAACATAAAAATTTTACTCTACAAAATTCTCATGAATTTATCACGTTTCATCAAGTACAAAAGTCGGTGAAATAAACAATGTTTTTCGTTTCATTTCTAAATATGGAGACCTGTTAATGGACCCAAGCATGACAGAAAACGAGCCAAAAACAAGTATAATCGTAGAGGTGAGATTTATATATTTTCAAAACTTTTTATTTTGTAAGAGACTGAAGTAGAAAGAAAATGATGATTATTGCTAAGATACTCATTTAAATAAGAATAAAAAAAAAAATTGCATCTACAAATCTTCATCGGTAATAATGCTTTGCAGAAATTCTCATTTTTCTTCTTCTAGATATTTTTCTCCTTCGTAATATATTTCTATAGATATATTGTATTATACAATTTTAAACATCTTATCATCTTGTCAAAACTTGTTCTTAATTATGCTATCTATAAGGATGATAACGACAATAGTTTTGCATGGACAGAAATACTTCCAATGTTCATAATTCAGCAGATAATTTAAGACGAAACCAGAATTAATGCTTCTTTTTATTTCGAAAAATAGAAAAAAATTCGATTTATTTTTTAAATATTAAAATAATACACTTCTTTTTTATTCCAAAAGGAAATTAGGTTATAGCAATTTTCATTTTTTGATTCGTCATATGATATTTAATTTTTAAGAAAAATATTGTCTAGATTCGTCTTAAAAATTCACATGAGAAGCTTTTCATTGAAAAAGTGATTTTAGATTATGTTAATAATCTTGCAAAATTCTATTTGTGCCGTATCAAAATAAATGAGATGGAAAAATTTGTTCTGCTTTTAATACAAGTCTATCACATAAATTTCTTATAATTTAAAAGCAGGTTAAAAATTTATGCGTAAAAAAATCTTTGAAATGTTTTTTCTTATATAAATTATTATTGCAATTATTTAATTTATATTCTTGTATGTTTAATTATTACTATTAAAAAAATTAATTTCAGAGTCTCTACAAAATAGTCAAAGTTGCAGGAGTAATATTTTAAATAAAAATTGTAATAATTTAATGTAACTAATTTTTAATTGCATATAAAAATCAGGCTGTGAACTCGAATTCAAACTTGTCGAACTTGACCAATTTTCATAAACTCAAATTTAAAAAAAATTATTGTGTTATGAAATTCTGAATTGGCTAAATAATTCATCAATAGTTGTCATACGGAGTTGTACAGCTCAAACTTATGCCAGATGCATCAATGTCAATTAACAGTCATTTACAGTTAAATGAGACGAACTCCCTAAAACGTGGCAGGCAAGTTCAGTTGGAGTGTTAAATATAGTGCTAGAGTTCGTTTGATTGAGCTCTTAAGAAAATTCGGAGTGCAATACCTGTAACTCAAGTGTTCACAGAATTCAGTACTTGTTTTCATTGATATATTTTATTCTAAGTGACAAAATAAGCCATCAAAAAATGCTTTTAGAAGCAATATCATTCCTATATATTCAAACAACTGCTAATAATAATAAAAAAACAATAATGATATCCTTATTTTATTTCATTACGTAAGAGTATAAAAAGATTTTATAATCGTTAGATAATAAAAGTTGTAAGTTCGAAAATATTTAACGAGTTTGCAGTTCTGATTAAAATAAAAATTTTTATCAGTATACTATATAAAATAATTGTTAAAACTAATTGTTTCAAATCTAAAGAAACATCAAAAGGAAATTCATAAATCGGAGAGATCAATAAACATCAATTATCCTTTGACATATAAAATATTTAAAAAGAATGATAACCATTTAATATAGACTAATAAGAATGTACAAAAATCTAAAGAAAAAATTTTACATTCTAAAAAAGTATTCATAAATTTGATTTTTGAATTTATTAGAAATTGATATTGAAATTATCATGGAAATTACGTATTAAATGACCATTAGAGTAAAATGTAGTAAGCCAAATATTGAAAAAGGCAAACAATATACATGAGTTAACATTTAAATACCTAAGTGCAGTTAATAAATTCTCAAACTTATTTTTAAAAAAATTACTGGCTATTACAATATATTATTAAAATAAACATTTGGGAACATTATTAATTTCTCAAAATGTGCATCTGCTCTGTAATGACATATAAGTGATATTTTAATACAGTTAGAAAGTTTATCAAAATATGTTTATATATGCATAACTATATATAATATATAAATATATTTAATAAGCAATGGAAAATTTATTTTGCACATTATTTAAAAAATGCATGTTTATAGTTCAGGAAAATACAATCATATTAAACAAATAAAATTGTTTTTATAATTTCAGTCACAATTTAAAATTTAGAAAAACAAATAGTAGAGCAAAAAGTGCATTAGTTAATCTATCAACTGCTTGGCATATTAAATTGTAAATAAGATAGTAGAAGTCTTCTGATACTGAATGATAATTTTTATATCAGAAGTTGAAATATCAAATTCTTATTTTTTTGTTTATGTTCTTATTAATATTTTAAATAAACTTTGCTTTATAATTTACGTTTTACAATATTTTTAGTTTAGATTTACAATAAAATTTGAATAATTTTCCCACTATATTCTATTAAAGATAGAGAAATAAAAGGAAAAATTAAATAAGTAATTTTAATAATTATTTTACATTAATTTAAATTTTATGAAACTTCTAAGTGAATAACTGTATCATTAAAATATCTTACATAAATGATATCATTACTAAAATTTCAGACAAATTATAATTCACAGTAGAATTAAATAAAATAGTAATAATAATGAAAAATAAATAAAATTGCAATAAACAGAATTAATTGTGATCAATAACATCTTTACAAATTTGCATTAAGCTTATTTGCACACTGATTTGACAGAAATGTTCTTTAATCAAATTAACATTATATTGTGAATAAACATGGCTGCCTCCATTATTGAATCATGTTTATGACTGCTAAGTTGAATAAATATAATATAAAATCATAATTAAAATGGAAGTAAAATGATATAATGATTTGTGAAATAGTTGGAAATTATTTGTTTCTTCACATGTTAGGATTACTGTATATACTAGATTAGAAGCCAAGACTGCTAAGTTGAATAAATATAATATAAAATCATAATTAAAATGGAAGTAAAATGATAAAATGATTTGTGAAATAGTTTGAAATTATTTGATTCTTCACATGTTAGGATTACTGTATATACTAGATTAGAAGCCGATCCATGTATAAGCCAACCCTTTGACTTTAACACTTAAAATTCGATAAAAATTTGAAACCAATAAATTACTCAATTTTTTTTTTTTTATTTAGTTACTGATATATTAATGCCTTTTGCCAAAATAAATATTTTATTGAAACTTTAAATATGTTCATATAAAATAAATTTTATAATACAAACATCAATATATCAATTTAAAAGGTAAAATTTTACTTTACCCAAAGCGATCGAGCATGTCGTGCCACCAACTCCAACCTGCAATTTGTATAAGTCAGCTGGTATAAGTGCATCAGATAGGCAATGCCACACTGCTGATGTGCCACAATGCAGAAATTCTCGACAATAATCCAGTTAAAGTGATCCAGCGCAGCGCGTCTACATAAGATTCTTGATTATTGTTGAGAATTTCTGCATCACAGTACATCAGACAGTGCAGTGTCGCCTATCTGATGGACTTATAAATGCAGGCTGGAGTTAGTGATGTAATTTGCTTAATCGCTTCAGGGTGAGATAAAATTTTACCTGCTATTGTATAAATGAATTATTGCAAAATTTCCTTTCTGGTGTTCAGGAGGCATTCAGTATATTATGGTTTTGCTTATTACTTCAATTTTTCCAGCTTAAAAAAAAATTAATTTTTTTTTTGACCCATTTATAAGCCGACCCGCCTACTTCAGAAATTTTTTCTGAGATGAGCGAGTGCGGCGGTGTTCGAGTACTGTATAAAAGGACGACGCAATCGACAAGCATTTAGAGATGAGAAATTTCCAGACGTAGAATTGGTGGAAGTGACAATTGAGTTTCTTGTAGAAATCGACGATTATTTGAAATTTGTATCGGAAGTGGAGGTATTAGAATTTATTTAGTACTAAGTTAGAACTTAGTTAAAGACCTGAGCTCAGGCAGAACTCTGGAATTTGCAGAGTCGCTAGCCGTTAGGTTTAGCTGATAAGTAGAGATAGTATTGCATCCGTCCTAATCCGCGACTTTGCAAAATGAATTATTGCAAAATTTCCTTTCTGGTGTTCAGGAGGCATTCAGTATATTATGGTTTTGCTTATTACTTCAATTTTTCCAGCTTAAAAAAATTAATTTTTTTTGACCCATTTATAAGCTGACCCGCCTACTTCAGAAATTTTTTCTGAGAAAAAAAACCTTGGCTTATACATGAGTATATACAATAAGTATTTAGATTAACTTTTAGTTTGAAAGTATCTGAGAGTTTATAATGTAACTTCTAACTCACTTAAGGCATTTTTGCCTAATGCACAGGTGTTTTGATTCTGATTAATATATTATAGTGGGATATATCTGTATATGAAATTTTTGAGAATGTAGATTTAATAATCATAAACTATCAAATTTATGATAGAAAAGCCTATAAAAAATACAAGGAATCCACAAGTGCCTGGCCTTGAAAGAAGCAGCTGAGGAGGGCCATAGAAGGCTGAAAATGTTACCTATAATTATTAATATATGTACTAAATATCTAATAATAAATTGTGTATTTTTCCTGCTTAAAGTGCTTGGTGATTCCTTGCAGATTTAATATTTTTACCATTTTTAAATCCTTGATATTATTATTATTATTATTATTCTCAGTAATTAATCTTATTAATTAGGTATTATTATTATTTAATATGGAATAGTAGTGTGAAAATGCTGATATAATATTTCTTTCTTATAATCTAGCCAAAACAAGGTTATATGAAAAATACAGATAATTTGTCCAGTGATCAAATATTAAAATCTGATGCATGTACTTTTTGTACAAGACAGCATTACAGGGTAAGTTTGATAAATTTATTAATAATTAGATAAATATATATTGTTATTTTATTAATATTGAATAATTGTTTTTAAAAAATAAAGATATAATAAATTTGTGATATCAAATATTTTAAAATAACTAAAAAACCTTTTTGAAAAAGATAACAGTTATAAATTATTTCTTAAACTACACTATTCATAACTTACAACAAGAATGTATTCAGAATTTTTAGTCATCATTTGAACCATCATAATTCAGAACATGACTTCTCACAAATTTAATACTATAAATTGAATTTAGGTTTGCCAACAACTAAAACATAAATAAGTTTTTAAAATTACATATATTAATATTTGAATAAACATTTTATTCTTTATAGCAAAAAATTCATTTCTTTTATACATGTAAAATGGAGACCAGTTTATACTAGAGAAAATACTAGATAAAAAAAAAATTATATATATAATAGATATACAGTAAAACTGAGTTATAACAAATGTCACAGGAAAAATTATTTATAGTTAACATTATATAAGGATAAAATATGTTTGTATAAAAATCTTTCCCTGCTCAATTACTGCTAGTTATAACTCTTTAACATAAATGTTAAAGTTCATAAGAGCAGTAATGAAAAAGATACAGCTGATGCTATTTGGAATTCATTCTTTAGAACAGTGGTCACCAAACTTAACATTAATGTTAAAGTTCATAAGAGCAGTAATGAAAAAGATACAGCTGATGCTATTTGGAATTCGTTCTTTAGAACAGCGGTCACCAAAGTGGTGGTCCGCGAGAAAATTTCGCTTTGCCCCAGAAAAATGTGGAATATACTTACTCATCACATTAAGTTATGTTTTAAGATGCATTGAAACATAATTTAATTCATAACAATATGTGAAAAGTTATAAAAACGCTATTTCATAGAATAATGCCATTCTATGTGGATATCGTTTCGCACTCTTCTAATGTGGATTCATATGTGGATAATAGATCCATTTGCAGTGAAAATTTAGGATAATAATTTAAGCACTCATCTAAAAGAAAGTCCATTCTATGTGGATATCGTTTCGCACTCTTCTAATGTGGATTCATATGTGGATAATAGATTCATTTGCAGTGAAAATTTAGGATAATAATTTAAGCATGCATCTAAAAGAAAGCCTCATCGACTTATCGTCCAACGAAACTCTCAAATTTAAATTTCATTCATCGTAAGAAATCATGGATGACAAGTGAGATTTTTGAAAATTTGATAAAAAAATGACAAGACAGAAAAGTTGTTCTTTTCATAGACACATCTTTCTTCTATAACAAAAAAATTAACAAATGTGAACCTGGTATTATTTCCTCCAAACACAATATCAGATTACAACCAATGGATCAAGGTGTAATAAAAAAACTTAAAATGCATTATTGAAAACAGATTCTCAAGAAACTAATTTTTGTATTTGAAAACGATCAATCCATTGACAATATAATTAATCTCAGAATTAGCAAAAGTGTGGCAAAAAGACATAGTGAAAATAACAATACAGAATTGCTTCATAAAAACTGGTTTCTTAGTTTGTATCGGAGGTGGAGATAGTAGAATTAAGTAGTAGTTAAGGTTTCTTTTTTGTGAAAAATTGATTGTTGATAGTAGAATTATTAAACAAGCTTTTTGATTAACATTTTGATTGTTGCTTTATTATAGTTTCAATAAAGCATTTATTAACATTTTGAGCTTTATTATAGTTTCAATAAAGCATTTATTAACACTTTTGTAAGTGTTTATTATAGTTTCAATAAAGCATTTATTAACACTTTTGTAAATGTTTTTATTATAGTTTCAATAAAGCATTTATTAACACTTTTTGTAAGTGTTTTGGAGATTATCGTTTCAATAAAGCATTTATTAACACTTTTGTAAGTGTTTTGAGTCCAATAAATTTATATTTTTTTTATTATCTAACTTGTTTGAGAATTTCTTCAATTTATTAGTAGTATAAGTTTCTAACATCGTTTTGTTGCTCTTAGATCTAATACTTAATCGGTACTTCTAGTTGTAACCAATTTCTGGTTTTGTTTTTGCCGGTTAACGTTAGTTGTTGTTGTTGTTAGATTGTTTTGAAGTTAATTATTTTTAAGTTAGAATTTAGTTAAAGACCTGAGCTCAGGCTGAACTCTTCAATCCAGAGTCGCTAGAACTGTTAGGTTTAGTTTGTAATTAGTATTATTGATCTTCGTTAGAATTCGCGACTTTGCACTACCTGTATATATAAAAAGGTGTCTTTTCTTTCAAAATTTTCTGATTTTATTTTGCTATCTCTTCCTATATTGTTTTATCAAACATCTAGACTTTTTATGTTTAGAATTATATATTTGATAAAATTAAATTAAAGATGAGTAATTCCAATAAATAATTACATTCTATAAATATTTTTCTATGTATTGAGTATATTATTGTTAAATAAATGTGACTAATACTTAAAGCAAATTTTTTAAGTATATCTTGCTTAACATATATTTGCTTAATGTATTTTGTTGTAACATACAATTAATTTTGCTACTTATCCCTACTATAATATACTGCTTCCTCATTATAATTTATTGACATCCACCATTTTAAAACTGACACAACATTACATGACCTGAAATAGAGGTGCCATATAGTATAATATTTACCTTACAGTAATTTCATTTGTATCATCTAATAAACAAGTCATTTTTTTAATATGTAACACAATTATTAATAATTTTTATTTTTCGTAGAATCTAAAATGCTAAATTTAACTTTTCATTTACCTTACAGTAATTTCATTTGTATCATCTAATAAACAAGTCATTTTTTTAATATGTGAAACAATTATTAATAATTTTTATTTTTCCTAAAATCTAAAATGCTAAATTTAACTTTTGTAAATTGAGATGAATCATATGTTTGGTCAAAACTAAATTTTTATGGATTAATTTAAAGAAACAAATTGTTGTTCTGTTGATTGAGATTTTTTCCGATAGCAATCATTATTCAAAGTGTTATCTTGTAAAACATGATTATATTCAAATAATCAAAGATTGTATTCAAATAACAAGGCAAAATATAAAAAAGCAAAATAAATCTATGCAAAGGAAATATCACTGCAGTTTAAACTGAAATTGAGAAATTCATTTAGCACAGAATGATTATCATAAACACAAATCTAATGTTCCAGATTAATGTATTAGAATCATTGATATTTACTTATTGATTAAAATCATTGATATTTACTTATTGATTAGAAATTCATTTAGCACAGAATGATTATCATAAACACAAATCTAATGTTCCAGATTAATGTATAATAATCATTGATATTTACTTATTGATTAGAATCATTGACGATTATACAAATTTGATTGGAAATAGGAGGATCACTATGTTTACATTGTGCACTGATTTCCAAAATTGCAGATCATCAATGTAATTTTTTAGACAACAGAGCATATTATCTTGGATTTTACAATTTCAAGTTTTTAAAATTTCAAAATACCTGCTATAACAGCTGACAGCCAAATTGCAGAATTTCAAGAAAGATGCTTTCATAATTTGGTTACAATTAATAGTTTCATTTTATTAACTAGGTACATTTTATGTGTACATTTTATATTTTTTATAAATATATTTAACATTTAAAAAATCCTATTTGTGGTCAGTGGGATTTAAATTATGAATTTACTGGTTCGTGAGGTCAAAAAGTTTGGCGACCGCTGCTTTAGAACATGGGTGGCAAACTATGGCCTGCAGGCCAAGTCTGGCCCACCACCTTTTTTTGTACAATCCCGACCTAAGAATGGATTTTACAATTTCAAGTTTTTAAAATTTCAAAATACCTGCTATAACAGCTGACAGCCGAATTGCGGAATTTCAAGAAAGGCTGCATCTCGCACTCCTGTAGCTTCTCATTGCATGCTCTTGGTGGCCTTTGTTGTTACTCCACACAGTCGCAGTTATAATTAGACAAAGTTTATAGTATCACGAGTATCGCTATTCTTCTCGTGCTTGTTATTTAAGTAGGCTTATCTACAGAAATATAGTGTTCCCTTGGCCCATGGAAATTAAAATATTTACTATTTGGTCCTTTATAAAAAGAGTTTGCTGACCCCTGCTTTAGAATAACCTATTCTGCCATTGTTAAGTTTTTGCTTCATAAACAATAAAACACAAGCACAAATACAAGCTTGCATTTGCATAGATGGTCCCTAATAATCAGCTCTCCAGAATGACTGACTATTATAATGCTAAAATATGCTTTAAAACATAATAAAAGTTCAATGAGATGGCACTAAACACAAACCAAAAAATAATAATACTCAAAAGCCCTTTGATTTAGCAGTCAAAAGATTTTTTCAGGAACGTTTTCAACACACTTTGCGTGTTTGTAGCAACTGAGGAATATGCCAAGTGCATTGAAAACATTCCTGAAAAAAATCTTTAGACTGCTAAAGGGCTTTTGAGTATTATTATTTTTTGGTTTGTGTTTAGTGCCGTCTCATTGAACTTTTATTATGTTTTAAAGCATATTTTAGCATTATTAGGATTTTTATGCTTTAAAACTTTGTTTTCAGATACATTTGTTGTTTTATATATAATGTCAATAAGTCAGACTAACAAAGTAATAATATTTATATTTAATATTTATTGGGTTGGCAAGAAAGTAATTTTGGTTTTTTAGTGTAAAATAAAACTCAATTTTTTCTATACAAAAAATGAACTTTAATCAGTCAAATATCTTCCATTCTGTTTGATAACCTTTTGCTATCTTTCTGGTAATTTCATGATCCTGCGCTCATTGAATTTCTGGTCCTTATCAGCAAAAATCTTATACAAAAAATGAACTTTAATCAGTCAAATATCTTCCATTCTGTTTGATAACCTTTTGCCATCTTTCTGGTAATTTCATGATTCCGCACTCATTGAATTTCTGGTCCTTATCAGCAAAAATTTTAACCAAGTGCGATTTGAGGTCATCGTTGTTATTGAAATATTTACCATTTAAGAAGTTATGTAAACTTCGAAATAAATGATAATCTGATGGTGCAAGGTCGGGGCTGTATGGGGGATGCGATATCACTTCCCAACCAAGCTCCAATAGTTTCATGCGTGTTGCTAAAGATGTGTGAGTGCGATTTGAGGTCATCGTTGTTATTGAAATATTTACCATTTAAGAAGTTATGTAAACTTTGAAATAAATGATAATCCAATGGTGCAAGGTTGGGGCTGTATGGGGGGATGCGATATCACTTTCCAACCAAGCTCCAATAGTTTCATGCGTGTTGCTAAAGATGTGTGATGCTTCGCATTGTCATGGTGGAATATGATTCCTTTGCGATTTGCCAATTCTGGCCTTTTCTCTTTGATTGTTTTCTCCAATTTCATAAGTTGTTGACAGTAAACATCTGAGTTGATCGTTCGGTTGTTGGAAGCAGCTCAAAATACACAACACCTTTGTAATCCCACCAGATTGACAGCATGATCTTTTTTGGATGCAATTCAGCTTTCAATATGGTTTGTGTTGGTTCATCATGCTTGGACCATCATCTTTTTCGATTAATGTTATTGTAGATGATCCATTTTTCATCGCCAGTGATAATTCGTTTCAAAAAAGGGTCGATTGCATTATGTTTGAAATGCGTATCACAAATATTGATTCGTTGTTTTAAGTGAATTTCTTTCAATTTGTGCGTACTGTTATTGTAGATGATCCATTTTTCATCGCCAGTGATAATTCGTTTCAAAAAAGGGTCAATTGCATTACGTTTGAAATGCGTATCACAAATATTGATTCGTTGTTTTAAGTGAATTTCTTTCAATTCGTGCGGAACCCAAATATCGAGCTTCTTAACAAGTCCAAGACGTCTTATATGATTTTCAATTGTTGTGTGTGATACATTTATCTGTTTTGCAATCTCTCGCACAGTTATATGACGATTCGATTCAGTTATGGCTTTCATTTTGTCATCATCAACTTCAGAAGATCAACCAGAACGTTGGTCATCTTTCAGTGAAAAATCTCCAGAACGAAATTTTTTAAATCAATTCTGACACGTGTGTTCTGTTAAACAATCAACACCATAAACTTCACATATCTCTTTGTGAGCCTCAGCCGCTTTCTTGCCTTTATGAAAATAAAAAAGTAAAATGTGTCGAAAATGCTCACTTTTGCACTCCATGTTAAAACTGACTGTAAACTGACAGTTGTAAACAAAATTACACGGAATTTGTTTCTATAGCAACCTAAAGGTCTTGTTTCTATAGCAACCTAAAGAAAAACATTCTAACATTGACAAAAGAATAACGAAACAAACATAACGCTATCTACTGGTGCAAACCGAAATTACTTTCTTGCCAACCCAATATATGACATAAATAATTTCTTTATTATTATAATTTGCTTGATTTTAAAGGCCACATTTTCATTTATTTAGATAAATTAATCATTGTTTAATCATAAACTATTAATTTTGTTGGCATTCACCTACTTTTATTGTAGTTAAATTGTATTGCTGAGAATGAAACTTCTGATTATGTCTATGAGAAATTGATTATTGGTTTATGACTTGTCATTTTATAAGCAATTTTCAGGTCTAAATTAAATTGTAAAGTTGAGAACTATCTGTATATGCAATTTCCATAAAAAATAACAAAAATATAGATTGGAAATTTGATATATAATTCTTTTGCTATTGAATTTATAAATCTTTTTAAATTTCATATGATAATTAATGATTACTTAAATTACAAATAACAAAATATTTTATGCTTATATTTTTATACATACTTTGCTACATTCACATTTTCTATGCTAATTGTTCTCCAATGATTGATATCAATTTATATAAATTCAGTTTTTTTCTTGAAAATTGAATATAAAGTAAGATGATGATGATGAAATACTTTATATAAACTATTACAAATGCAAATGTATTAAAAAAAATGATGAATGAATGTAATTCATATATTTTTTCTTTATTAATATAATAAATAATACAAATATAAATAATGAACAATTTTCAAATTTTGCGCTCATTTGACAGTATGAGAAGATTTGGTAGTAGATATATTAACAAATCTTCCCATACTTGCTCCATACTTTCATAATAAAGGAGAAGAGATGAGAATACTAGTTTTTTTGCAATACCCACTTTTGACCAAAGTTTAGTCTCCTGCAAGAAAGAGCAACCCTGGATTGCTGCAATTATCAAAGCATTAAAGAAAAAGTTTATATTCCAATTGGCAATTATTAGATTGCTTTTTATAAGTTCATAGATTATAATTGTCATTGTGAAAATTTGTGTAATATGATAATTTGCTTTGCTGAATGAAATATATTTTTAAATCTATCTTTGACACAGTATCTTTTTATATTTTTCAGTTTTAAGAGGTCAACTACAATATTCAGTATAATTTTAAAATAAGATATATAACTTAGATATATTATCATGCATATATGTCAAATTAAAAAATTGTTTTTAATTATAAGCATCGAAATAAAAATTTATTCATTAAATATGATGTCTTTCTATTGATTAGTTGAAAAATATTTTCATGAAGTAAAAATATATATATATAAAAGATTTGTATGATAAAGTAACAAAGAATAATTTTCATGTTTTTATGAAAATTATATTATTTTCTGACAAATATCATAATAAGAATATACTTAGATATATTATCATGCATATATGTCAAATTAAAAAATTGTTTTTAATTATAAGCATTCTCTTAATAAAAATTTATTCATTAAATATGATGTCTTTCTATTGATTAGTTGAAAAATATTTTCATGAAGTAAAAATATATATATATAAAAGATTTGTATGATAAAGTAACAAAGAATAATTTTCATGTTTTTATGAAAATTATATTACATTTTCTGACAAATATCATCATAAGAATACGTTTAATTTTCCTAACAAAGAAATACAATGAAATTACATTTAAATCTCATTTTTAATTTAATAATGAACAAAAATATTTTTAGATATGTTTATATTGTATACAATCAGCAACAGAATTGAGTAAATAGAATGTAATTTAATATAGATTAATTATCATATGTTTTAGTCATGCTAAATCCTATTATTAAATCATTAAGTAGAAGTCCTATAATGCAATATTATTTTGCATTAATAAATTATTTTGAAGATGATTTGTAATAAATATTTAATTTTAATTATATAAAATTTTATATAAATTGCTTATTTCAAGCATAAAATAATTATTTTACAGCTGAAAAAAAAGATTATTGAAAAAAGAAGTGGTTATTGTCCTCTTGATTTATTCAGTGGGTATGTTTAAATAAAATCTTTCTGAATATAATAATTATATAATCAATAATTATCCATTTATGAGATTACCATTCTATATTTTTATCGGCTCTTTATTTGTTTGTCTTTATCCCACATTATTAACTTTTTAACTAATTAATAGATTTTCAAGAAATTGATGATAGTGATATATCATTAAATGTCATCTTGATGCTGTATCATTTTAATTTCTACTTATATTGTTTAAAAATGATGGGTGTTCAACCTTTGAAATGCTCTCTTAATATATCATAAGTTATTCATTAGATTTTATTATGAAATTTAGCAAGATGATCATGCCATTGAATATGATAATAATAATAATAATAATAATAATATATCAATTAATTCTTTATCTGACATCAAACATTGAAACTTTTGTGATTTCACACACTGACATTTTGTGATATCATCCATTATACATCATATTGAAGTCAAACATTTGTGACATTTTAGGACATCATTATTATGCTGTACATCAGAACTGTTACATCATTACACACTGGTGACATTCTGGGACATCATCCATTGTTACATTGTATGTCAGAATGTTTGTGATGGTACTCATTGCTACATTACAATGATGCCACATACACTGATTCTTTGTTATGTCATCCACTTATTACTTGTTGAAGCTTTTGTGATGATGATGCTATATCACAATTAAGTCACAAAACAATGACATTATTATGTCACAGTGACATAGTAATGTCATTGTTACATCATAATAATGCCACATATTCTGACATTTTGTGAAATCATTCATTGCTATTTCACATGTTGGAACTGTTATAACATTATTGTTATAGCATATTGATATCACACTGATAGCATTTGGGACATTATCCATTGTTACATCATATAGACAAACTTTTTTGATATCAGTAATTGTTACGTCATAATGATGCCACATATTTATGAAGTTTGTGATGTCATTCATTGTCATGTCATGGTTGTGAGGATCATGATGTCATCCATACTTCATACTTTGCAATGTCAACAATAGTCAGAACAACAAGCTGAAGGATTTAATTATGTATTTTAAATTATGATCCCAAAATGTCCCATCCCTGGGGTGATTTTGACCAGAGTATTCTGCTACCTGTGGGGAGTGACTCTGCAAAGTTTGATGCTGATAGTTCAAATAAATACAAATAGATAGAAAGAATGATTCAAATATGCCCCACCCTTTGGGAAGATTTTGATTTTTTTATCTTATGTTACCTGCAGGGTCATGGGAAGTCACTCTATAAAGTTTAATCCTATTAGATCAAATGGTGTGGGAGCCTATGCAGAATAGATAGAAAGACAAACAGAAAGACATTGCATTTTATATATAGAGATAATTAGATTATTTATCAAAAAGTTACCAATATTATAAATATATTTCAGATAGAGCTTTAAAAAGCAAGCAGAAATTTTATTAGAATAAGAGCAACCAAAATTCATAAATAACAGTTCATGATTACAAATTATATAACAGTAGTTGATGATGATAAATTATTCACTTCTATTCTTAATAATTTGCATTCAATAAACATTACAAATATTACTGTATACAGTTGGTTCCAAAAAGGTGTTCACTTGCTTCACAGGGGCTAATTATATAGGAAATTGATCAGTTATAAAGTCTGTCAATTCAAATTTGCATCATAGAAGCGCAAAATGGATGCATCCATTCTGACTAAGAATAGGAGTGAGATATATAACTGAAATGGGTTGATTATAGCACTTTGAACTGAAAAGACTAATCACTGCTCAATATTTCAAGCAAGGCAGACTTACTAGTTATGAATTAATAAATAGATAACACGCTCTAATCAGCGTTGCAGAGTTTGGAGTTGGGAGTCGGAGGGTTTTGGGTGGAAGTCTGAGTCAGAGAGAAAATTTTAAACTGTTGGGAGTCAGAGTCAATCTTACAAATTTTAGGGAGTTGGAGTTGGATTTTTTTAAAAGGTGGAGTCTGAGTTGGATCATTTGCCATCCAATTCTGCAATCCTGGATTGCAGAATCGGATGTTTTTAGGTGGAGTTAGAGTCTGATTTTTAAACTGCCCAGAGTCGGGAGTTGGAATCGATCATTTGCCATCCAATTCTGCAATCCTGGATTGCAGAATCGGATGTTTTTAGGTGGAGTTGGAGTCTGATTTTTAAACTGTCGGGAGTTGGAATCGGAGTCGGACCTTACAAATTTTAGGAAGTCAGAGTCGGATCATTTGCCATCCGATTCTGCAACCCTGGCTTTAATATCATTTTTTAAATTTTGAATATTGGTAATTATGAGTATGACATTTACAAATTTATTTTTAAAATTCTAATATATTAATATAACTATACAGTGTTTGTTTGTTGCTATATATTATATATAAACTATATATAGGGTTTTTTATATATATTCCCATCGAGGATAAGAATGAAATGTTATTTGCATAAACATGATTTTTTTTTAAGTTAAACTGAAAAAAGATTTCATATTGAGAGAATGGCAGCAATGTTTTATGAAATATAATATTAGATTTATAAGTAATATATTTATTTGAAAGACAATTATTTTGATCTTTTGAATAAATATATTTATTTGAAAGACCAAAATAAATATATTTATTTTGTATCTTAAGCAAATACATATTTATATATGACTATTTCATGATAAATATTTACTAGTATAATTAATAAAGTATTTCATAAAAAATGCCTTTTTAAAATGAATTTGTGTAGAAATTGAGATTAGCATTTAAATATTTAAAAAACAAGTCTGATTATTTTGTAATGTTTTGGATGAAAACAATAAAAATATACAACAACTGAAAGATATAACTATGTTTATTAAATTAAAAAGACATAATACAGAAATATGTAACTATTGAAGTCTGTTGTACTTTATCTTTTACTGAATTTTTAGAAAGACATGGCAGAACGTAAACTAAAATTGATTATCCAACACAAATATAACCTCTTGCTAGAAAAATTAGTAGAAAATCAAAACATGTAATAACACAAAATTCATTTTGACATTCATGTTCAATTTTTATAATTCCTTTTTTAAAAACTGATGATAAAGATGTTAAAGTTGTCATGGAAACGAGATAAATATCATTTGGTTTTTATTACAATCAATGGATGTTACACACTTTATCAATGAGAATTATTTGGAACAGTTTTTAATTTTATCACAAATGCAGAAAGAAATATATATTTTAAAATAAAATATCTCAATGCATTTTCGAATAAAATACTTTCCGTAGTTGCCATTATGTTATTGCCAATTCTTTGACAACTTCTCTCTTAATTACTTGTGTAGTTATGATTATAATATAATGCTCATTTTGCCTAAATTAATAATAACATAGATTAATTTGTAAATAATAAACTTTTGCATTAATAACAACATAGATTAATTTGTAAATAATAAATTAAAACTTTCCAAATAAATACTGAAAATCAATTTTCAGAGCAAACTGATTGAACACCTGTCATTAACCCTACCTAACTCTGTTGCTTAGAAAAAATAAATGGATTTCCAAATAAATACTGAAAATCAATTTTCAGAGCAAACTGATTGAACACCTGTCATTAGCC
This sequence comes from Olivierus martensii, assembly GCA_000484575.1. Taxonomy (NCBI): domain Eukaryota; kingdom Metazoa; phylum Arthropoda; class Arachnida; order Scorpiones; family Buthidae; genus Olivierus; species Olivierus martensii. The sequence goes on along the minus strand of AYEL01060935.1, from coordinate 12,481 downwards.
CTATTCTAACTTTGTTGCTTAGAAAAAATAAATGAAATCATCCAAAGCCCCCAAATTCGAATTCACACCTGAACTAATTAATCTCATTGGTTTGTAAGTATTGTAAGGAAACCGAACATCTTCACCTAAATGAACATTTTTTTGGAACCAACTATACATAAACTTATGCATAGAAATACAAGAATATGCTGGTTATAGTATTTATTCTTAGTATTATCTTTAGAATATTGCATCAAAGCCAAATTAAATTTATTTAACAGTATTCAATTACTGAAAGAATTTAAAATATAATTTATAAAACTCAAGTTAAATTATACTTGATATGTCTTATAAAATTATAAATGAAATTTTATGTTTCATTAAATAAACAGAAAATATTTTTTATAAATGCTATTATTACAAAAATATAGAATTGATTTGATTATTACAATTTAACTTATATTTTTTTATCATCATAAGTTAAGTAATCAAAGAATTTTTTTAATAGAAAGAAATTCTCTTGAATTAAATTTTTGTGTTTTGCATATTGAAGCTTAATAAAATATATGTATATTAAAGCTTTAATAAAAAATTCCTCTTTAACATTTGAATATTTTACTTACTTAATTATTTCTATAATTTCAGATGTCCAGTGCGTATGCAGCATGCTATTAAACAGTTGTTAGAAATACCTCAAAATTATTTAAGAATATTCAAGGTATGCAATACAGTATAAATATAAAAAGTATAATTCTTGAAAACCATAAAATAATGAAAAGTCTAATAAACAAAACATGAATAAGAACTTTAGATAGATTTGATATATGTATAATATATAAATTTTAACAGACTGAATATCATAATCATTTCTCTTGCCTATTTCATATCCCTAGAAGTTATGATGAAAATTATGAATCTTTAATGTTTTTAAAGTGCATTTCTCTTTGTACAATTGATTTTTTTTTGTTTTTGGATATATATATAATTAAAATTCACTGAAGTTAACTGTAAATTTGAACTCTTTTTATCCATCTAGAACAGTGATCTCAAACTACTGGCCCACAAAACAATTTTGTATGGCCTGTGAAGATTTAGCTATTTATTTAAATACATGTTACTGTTAGAAAATTATTGCAATTTAATGTTAATAAAATAACAATTAAAGTTTTAACACTCCACCGCCCCCACAAAACAATTTTGTATGGCCTGTGAAGATTTAGCTATTTATTTAAATACATGTTACAGTTAGAAAATTATTGCAATTTAATGTTAATAAAATAACAATGTAAAGTTTTAACGCTCCTGACTGGTGTGACCAGTCAGGCCTCCACCCCTCATCCCCTCCAATCATTGGTCACACCAGTCAAAGTTTGAAACCCAAAAACTTTGTTATTTTTGCTTAAATCGAGAAAAAAATGGTTAAAATCTCAAATTCTATCATATTTTTCATATTTCAGTCGATATATAAATTTGATTTTACGTTGATATTTTAATAAATTTTTAATTACCCCTTTAATTCGAGCCCAATTCAAATCAATCAACACATTTGTGATTTTTGCACCCCCCAAAATTTAAGAACTAAATCGAGAAAAAAATGGTTAAAATCTCAAATTCTATCATATTTTTCATATTTCAGTCGTATTACTCATAAATTTGATTTTACGTTGATATTTTAATAAATTTTTAATTACCCCTTTAATTCGAATCCAATTCAAATCAATCAACACATTTGTGATTTTTGCACCCCCAAAATTTAAGACCAGTGTCCGAATTTGTCCGACTTCTCTATCATGTTCCACATTTCCTTCTTAGTTTATCCGTACTTCTTTTTTTTACAGATATATTGGTCCAATTAATTATAATTTGGGAAAGTTTGGCCCCTTATAAATAATATGATTTTACTTGGGAAAGTTTGGCCCCTTATAAATAATATGATTTTGCTGTTTTCCACACATAAAATTTGATAAATTAGTTTTATTTAAAAAAATATAAATTTCTATTTATCAGAGAAGCAAAGCAACCAATACCACACTTGACGATCGACGCGGCAGTCTGCGTCCTAGATTATGGCAGGATGGGTGTATATTTTGAAATTATTTAAATATGAACATTCACATAGATTTGCATATTTTTAATAATATAATAAAGAAGGAATATGCATTTTTAGAAATAAATATGGTTCATTCAACTACTACTATAGGAAATGCTACTAGCACAAAGAAGATGCAATGCAACCACTTTATATATTTTTAATTGTATTTGTGCAGTATTCAATATTTAAATATCTGCAAAAATATTAATTTATGTATAGTCATACATATCTAGATAATAAAAATTTTGTAAGAATCAGTTAGATAATGATCTTTGTTAAGAATAAATATGATGGATTACTCACTTAGTATGAAAATGCAACAGGAACACAGTACAACTAATCTGGGAAATCTTACAATATTGCAAAAAGTTTTATAATTTTTAATTTCTCTGTGTATAACTCGACCCCTTCTTCAAAATATTTTATGGAAAAATTTCTTGGCTTTTATACATAATAATTTTTAATTTCTCTGTGTATAACTCGACCCCTTCTTCAAAATATTTTATGGAAAAAATTCTTGGCTTTTATACAAGTGTATATAGTAATTAAATTTTTGTAAAGGCTCATTTCTAGTTATGAACATAATTCATAAATAAGTTTTATTTGTAAATTGAGTTGTTTATAACTCAGATATTGAAGTTATTTTGGCTCTAAAAATACTGAAATAATTTTATGTTTCACAGTTGGACCAATTAAAAGCCTCTTATTTCACAGATTTTATCAAAAACTTCCAAACATAAAGCAAGGAATTTTTTATTGTAATCACTACCATCTTGAAATACTGTTGTAATATGTTAATTAACTTTGTAATTTTACATTATATTGGTTGCTGGAGCATTTTTCTATCATATTACTTAAAATTATTGAGTTTTTGAAATTTGAAAATTAAATTTCTTTTTCTATCATATTACTTAAAATTATTGAGTTTTTGAAATTTGAAAATGAAATTTCATAGTTTATCATCAAAGCACACAACAGCAGTATTTTATAAAATAAACACTTTAATAGGCAAAGTACTTTTGGATAGATCCAACTTCAGTGCCTTACAAAACCATAGAATATCGGTTTTGTAAGACACTGAAGTTGGATCTATCCAAAAGTATTTTGCCTATTAAAATGCTTATTTTATAAAATATTGCTATTGTGTGCTTTAATGATAAACTATTAATTGTATTAAGAGTGAAATTTCATGTTCGTAACTAGAGGAGCACTTATATTTATAATTGAAAATAAAATTTCATAAGTTTGTATTCTTAATTTATAAAATATATTTTACTTATAGGTAGAAGAAGGTAAAATGGCTCTTATAGGATCTCATATATTTACAGTTACTGATGAAGACACATCAATATTTAATTTGACAGTAGTCATTGATGTCCCACCAAAATTTGGATATATTGAAAACATTAAGCCAAGTAAGAAACATATTAGTTTGTTTAATTATTATATAAATTTAATAAAATAAAATTTTTTCTAAATACAATACAGTGAAACCTGTTAAAGTGACCACCCTTTGGGACTGACCTGAATGGTCAATTTTCGCAGATGGTCACTATACAAGACAGTGACTCTTTCCCCAAAAGAAAACAACAGATTAATCAAATTGCAAATTTATATTAATTTAAATTATCAACTTATAGTCAAGCAATAATGATGACATATAGCACGTATCATCTTCTGATGAACAAAGTCTTATAGCAAGTATATACTGTATTACAATTACCTGTATATATGCATTTAACCTTTCCTGCTTCACCAACTCTGCTCCTTAGACATGCACGCTCCGTCTTGCTCTCCTATAACTCGGCAGCCTAGACAAAATTTTAAGCCCAATAATTTCGTTATTTTTGGTTAAATCGAGGAAAAATTGGTTAAAATCTCAAATTCTATCATATTCTTCATATTTCTGTCGTATTACTCAAAAATTTGATTTCACATTGATATTTTAATAAATTTTTAATTAACCCTTTTATTCGAACCTAATCCGAATCAATTAACATATTTGTGATCTTTGCACCCTCAAAAATTCAAGAACAGTTTGTTCAACTTGCTCTATCACATTCAAAAACAGTTTGTCCGAATTTGTCCAACTTGCTCTATGATGTTTAAATTCAAGAACGGATTGTCCGAATTTGTCCGACTTGCTTTTATCATGTTTTAACGGATTGTCCGAATTTGTCCGACTTGCTTTTATCATGTTCCACATTTCTTTTTTTACAGATATCTTGATCCAATTAATTATAATTTGGGAAAGTTTGACCTTTACCGATATTTTGTTCCAATTAATTATAATTTGGGAAAGTTTGGCCCCTTATAAATAATATGATTTTACGGAAAGTTTGGCCCCTTGTAAATAATATGATTTTGCTGTTTTCCACATAAAATTTGATAAATTAGTTTTATTTAAAAATATATAAATTTCTATTTATCAGAGAAGGAAAGCAACCAATACCACGCTTGACGATCGACACGGCAGTCGGCGTCCTAGATTATGGCTGGAAATATCTAATGGTTTTCTAAATCAGCTGATTGTTTTTTCGCGGCATGCCATCAAAGGTTTGGCGGTACACTAGTGTGCCGTGGCACAGTGGTTGAGAACCACTGGTTTACATTAATTATATTTTAAATATAACACAAAAATTTAAATAATAAAGTAATTTTTGTGTTATCTGCAGTCGAAACAAGTAATTTGTAGACCAGGGGTGAATAATTATTGTCAAACAGCATCCATCCAAGGTCAACTACATGACCTCAAGCTAATCAGCTGATTGTTTGTTTACATTAGTTATATTTTAAATATAACACAAAAATTTAAATAATGAAATAAATTTTGTATTATCTGCAGTCAAAACAAGTAATTTGTAGACGAGGGTGAATAATTATTGTCAAACAGCATCCATCCAAGGTCAACTACATGATCTCAGGCTATGGGCTAGTTAAATTATGTTGACTAAGGGGAGATCCGTGACAACCTGTCCTCTGTTTGAAAATGTGCTATTATTATTATATTTTAACTATTTTTTGAAAAATTAATGACTTAGAATAACTAAATACAGAGAAATAATTATTATATATTTTTAATATTTTTTGAAAAATTAATGACTTAGAATGACTAAATACAGAGAAATAATTCAACATATAAAATTAATGACTTAGAATGACTAAATACAGAGAAATAGTTCACCATCCACCATTTTTAAAAGGCACCCGAAATACAGAGAAATAATTCACCATCCGCCATTTTTAAAAGGCTCTGGCAAATCTTGAGTAAAAAACATATAAAAAGCGATAATTTATCAAAAATCTGTGCTAAATCTGGCGAAAAAAAATGGCTAATAAACAATTATTTTAAACATTTGTGTAGTAGAATACCGTGTTTCATCCACGAGAGGGATAATACAATTGTTTGTTTACAACGCGGTATTGGATTACACTCTGCAGTATCAAATTACAGTATAAATTGTCTTTGTTAGTTAGAAAAATTTTTTAGAATTATGAAGTATTTATCATCATTGGATGTGGAATATCAGCAAGAACATAAATATATCAACATTTTTTTTTATCCAATGCTGAAATCATGAATAATTTGAAAAATTATATGTTGTTTACATATGCTAATTAGTCTTTGTTTAGTAGAATACCGTATTTCATCCGCGAGAGGGATAATACAATTGTTTGTTTACAACACGGTATCGGATTACACTCTGCGGTATCAAATTACAGTATAAATTGTCTTCGTTCTTTAGAAAAATTTTTTAGAATTATGAAGTATTTGTTATCATTGGATGTGGAATATCATCAAGAACATAAATATATCAACATTTTTTTTTATCCGATGCTGAAATCATGAATAATTTGAAAAATTATATGATGTTTACATATGCTAATTAGTCCTAATTTCTTTCGTAAAATTAAAAAACGATATCAGGACACAGTATATGGACAACAAAATCCAATTTTTGCAAAAAAGTTATAGCAAAATATTGAATTTCAAGTATCAAATTACATTTTTCTTGAGTGTAAAAGAACATTTTTTTTTTTTTTAAAAAGGAGCAGTAAAAGTTAAAGCCATACTATACTCAACCTGCACTGTGCTATCAGTAACTACTACTTTCACTCTTGTTACTGCACATCTGTGAATCATTTCCATCCATGATCATCCTTCATGAAATTTTGCCATGTAAATAATTTCACTGTTTGGGAGTACGTACATATGAGAACAGTTCTTTTCGCTGATGAAAATTAATAAATCTAATAAAGGAAATCGATTGATTGATGAACATTTATAATCTGTAATGAAGATAGTTTCCAGTAATTTATCTCCAAGGCTACAAAATTTAGCAGATTCACATCATTATTAGGTGTCAAGTAATAGTCAAAAATAAATCTCCAAGGCTACAAAGTTTAGCAGATTCACATCATTATTAGGTGTCAAATAATAGTCAAAAATAAAGTGTTCTATGATCTCATAATTATATAATATTATTTTGATATCTTATAAGAAAAATGAAAGTAATTACAAATAAATATTTTCCTTTCATTGTAATTTTGTTTAGAAATATTCAGTCCTTCATTTTCTTTTGAATTGTGCATTCAGCACTCACACAATTTGAGTTTGAAACCATTGATCAAAAAATGCAATCTTTTAAAAAAAATATAATGATTCTTTTATCATGCTTTCTTTTTTTTTCCTTGTAATGAGTCAAACAAAATAAGAATCATAAAAATTGAATTTTTAACCCACATTTGGCAAAAACTGATCACCATGTCTGAGTTATAATATTTACATTGTACAATTTTGTTTTAAAAACATAAAGAATTGGACTCAAAAATTTCCTGTATTAAATATATTACATCTAATCTATATTTAGTTTTTGATATATTTATTTAGGATAAAATTACTTTTCACTCATAAAAATCTAATTATTAGAAAGACTTCAAGAATACTTCAAATTAAATAAGATGTTTTGCTTTCATTTATTTTATTCCTTTTTTCTGTTATCTCAGAGTTTTGCTTTCAAGTTTATTTATACTTTTCATTAATCATTGTTTAATTTCAGAAGTTCAGTTTTGAGTGGCTACACTAATAACTTTAAATTAATAATGACAAAATAAACTGCTTATAGATTTTTAAATTCTTCATAATTAGTTTGATTCTAATGATCTTTATTTAACACATTGCAGATTGATTTGTAGAAATACTCAGCTATTCTTGTTTCTGACTATCTTTACATGAATCTTGAAATTTCTCTAAATATTTTTAAATTATGATATCTCATTTTTCATTTATCTAATTCCACTGAAATTTTGGTATTTTCTTCTTTTCACTTTCTTAATTATCTACTTTAATATTGATATTATGTAAAAAGTTTGAAAATTTTTTATTTGAACATTCAAACTTCTGAATAAAATAAATTACAATTGATTATAATATAATAATTTTTTGACGTGGAATGATTAAATGGTAAGTGCACTAACACCTGAAATTTAAAGAATATTTATATTTTGATTTTAATTAAATTTTATTATTTTCATAATTATAAGTTCTGATTACTTATTATTTATATGTTCTCCAGTATGTTTTAATTAGTATTTGACAGTTTTAATGATTTTATAATTTATGCCAAGCTGTTAAAATAACCAGTTATAGTTGTTAAACTGCAAAGTTCCTGATTTTAACAAATAGAATATAAACCTTATGGTATGGAAAACTTTGCACTCAGGATTTGCTAAATGCCAGCTGGATTTCTACTTTGGAAAGTAAACAAGAAAAACTAACATTCATGTTTTCAAACATAAATGAGACATTAATATTAAACAATAAACAATAATTATCTAGCTTAATTCTACAAAGAAATACAAAACTTGAAATTGAAAAATAATAATAAAGTTTATTGAATTCATGTTTTCAAACATAAATGAGACATTAATATTAAACAATAAACAATAATTATCTAACTTAATTCTACAAAGAAATACTAAACTTGAAATTGAAAAATAATAATAAAGTTTATTAATAGACTCTAAATATACAGTTAAATTCAAACAAGAAATTTATTAATCACTAGAAAATTCAATAAGTATTTTATTCAAACAAAAATAAATTCAACAAGTTAAATTAGCCATCACTTAACTTTATTTTGATAGATTAAATATCTCCAAAAGAAATACCGTATTACGTCGAATATAAGCTGCACTTTTTATTCAAATTTTTAAGTCGTAAAGTATGAGTGCACTTAAATTCAAAGCAAATATTTTAACATCTTATTTCTCCCGATCTCCCGTTCCCCAATGTTCGGGCTTTTGCTTTACGCTCTATACATGCACATAGTATTACGACTGTTGGTAACAGTTTATTCAAACATCTTATTTCTCCCGATCTCCCGTTCCCCAATGTTCGGGCTTTTGCTTTACGCTCTACACATGCACATAGTATTACGACTGTTGGTAACAGTTTATTCAGTGGTCCCTCGTTCGTACTTTTCTGATTTAGTCCAATTGCTGTTTGATAGCAGCTGTGTAGAATCGCGTCATATCTGGCCATATTTTAATTATAAGAAAAACCACGAATTACTATAATACTGTTTATAACCTCTAATGGAAACAAATTGCCACCTTTTATAATTTTAAACAAAAAAACAGTATCCAAGAAAAATTTTTCTAAGGGTGTTATGTTCGAGCACAAAAGAATGCATGGATGATAACAGAATTGATGAAAGATTGATTAAAGCATGTTTGGGAGAAGAGACCTGCCGCTAGTTTTAATAAAAACGAATGTGATTATATCTGAAGATTCTCAATAAATTAGGTATTTATTATGTATATTAGTACTATTTAAGTAAATAAAAATGTTTCTTATTTTTCAATACTTATTATAAATTTAAGTAAAAATGTTTCTTATTTTTCAATACCTATTATAAAATCTTTTTTTTTTTTATAAAAATGTTTCTTATTTTTCAATACCTATTATAAAATCATTTTTTTCTGATTTTTCAATTTTAAAATCCTACTGCTGCTTGAATTCGAGGGTGGCTTATATTTGATGTAATATGGTAATATTCAATACCAAAATAATTGTAAGTTTACTTAAAATGAAATACTCCACACTGCCACACTGATGCAAACTATAATCAACAAAACTTCTCTCACTCATGTACTAAGCCTAACATCATTTGTAAGTCACACTGCTCAATGTTCAATTGAGAATAGCATGCTTATATAATGAAAAACATGAGGACACCACTAAATCTTCAGAACAACACTCCATGCCAAATAGACAACATTGCACACATACAAGAAAAGAAAACATCCTGGTGTAAAAAGGAACTCCATGGCAGACATCCGCATGACTTACAGAAACACTTCATTGACGCCAAAGCATCAAACAGCTGGTTAGTCAGGGGGGATCTATTTATTGAAACAGAAGGGTTTATAATAGCTATACAAGACCAGGTAATAAAAACGAAAAACTACAGAAAATACATACTGAAAGACAGCACATTAACAAATGATACATGTAGGAAATGCCACATAGCACCTGAAACGATTCAACACATTACGTCTGGTTGCAAGCTGTTTGTACAAACAGATTACCTGCACAGACACAACCAAGTAGCAAACATAATACACCAAAAGCTTGCAATCAAACACAAATTAATAAACACACTTACACCATACTACAAATACATACCGGACACAATCCTAGAAAACTCGGACACACAAAAGGGGGATCAATTTACTGAAACAGAAGGGTTTATATTAGCAATACAAGACCAGGTAATAAAAGCGAAAAACTACAGAAAATACATACCGAAAGACAGCATACAAGACCAGGTAATAAAAACGAAAAACTACAGAAAATACATACTGAAAGACAGCACATTAACAAATGATACATGTAGGAAATGCCACATAGCACCTGAAACGATTCAACACATTACGTCTGGTTGCAAGCTGTTTGTACAAACAGATTACCTGCACAGACACAACCAAGTAGCAAACATAATACACCAAAAGCTTGCAATCAAACACAAATTAATAAACACACTTACACCATACTACAAATACATACCGGACACAATCCTAGAAAACTTGGACACACAAAATGTATTATTACAGAACAATCCTAACAGACAAAACCATACACCACAATCTGTATTACGACAGAACAAACCTAACAGACAAAACCATATACCACAACCAATTATGACAGAACAATCATAACAGACAAAACCATACATCGCAATAGACGCGCACTCTCCATAGACAAACAAAACAAAGTTACCTACATTATAGACATCTCAATACCCAACCATAGACAAACAAAACAAAGTTGGCTCTTCCGATCTTTACCTACATTATAGACATCTCAATACCAGACACAGGCACATCAACAAAAGTTAACTACATTATAGACATCTCAATACCAGACACACACAACATCGGGGTGTATTCACCCAAAAAATTAGCAAATACACAGAACTCTCACAAGAAATTAAACGCCTCTGGAAAAAATTAGCAAATACACAGAACTCTCACAAGAAATTAAGCATCTCTTGCGAATACACAGAACTCTCACAAGAAATTAAGCGTCTCTGGGGAATGCAGAAGGTAGTTATAGTACCCATCATTCTCTCCTCTACAGGAATACACAGAACTCTCTCAAGAAATTAAGCGTCTCTGGGGAATGCAAAAAAATACCAGATACACATAACATCCAGGATGCATTCACCCAAAAAATTAGCACATGAGAACTCTCACAAGAAATTAAGCATCTCTGGGGAATGCAAAAGGTAGTCACTCTCACAAGAAATTAAGCGTCTCTGGGGAATGCAAAAGGTAGTCACGGTACCCATCATTCTCTCCTCCACAGGAGTAATCCCTCACAGACTACACAAAAACCTCAAAATATTAGATCTACATCCCAAGACATACATAACACTACAAAAAGCATCACTACTCAATACATACAACATAGTAAGAAAGTTTCTCAGCATGAAACAGACAGTTAGTTAACACCATTAAATCAATACATACAACATAGTAAGAAAGTTTCTCAGCACTGAAACAGACAGTTAGTTAACACACTATTAAATATCACAAGTAGCTATGTCTTGACTCGTGTTCAACATAGCACTTTGACCTGGAGATACTTCATGCCCACATTGATGTACTATAACATAACAACAATAATAATAATAATTCAAAACTGAATTTATTTTATTTATAATTCCATTGAAATGAGACTAATCTTTAACTCAACCAGAAATGAAATCTCAAGTTAGAGCAGTGTTGTCTATGTAGATTAGATGATGTCACTGCATGCATTCTTAAAGGTAAGAACCATTTTGTCTTTTACTGCCAGTTTAAAAAATTCAAGTTAGGAGTACAAGTATCTTTTATACAATCTAAATAAAATACTCAACAATTAAATATAACGGAATATAAACGAAAGATGTCTGTTTTATTTAGATTGTATTTAGTGTGTTCTTTTTGTAAGTGATGTGTCATATTGACAAATTACTTACAAAAAGAATTGACAATAACAGGCATACTACAGGAACTTACTACAAAAGTTATGAGGCAGCATTAAAGAAAAAAAGATATGGTTTGTTGTCAAAAGATGTGTTACTGCTAGCTGACAATGCATCTGCACACCAGTTTGCAGAAACAGTTACTTTTCTGCACAAATATGGTTATGAAACATTGCCCCATCTCATATTCTTTTGACTTGGCATCCTCAGACTTTTCTGTTTTGAAATATGAAAAACATTTTATTCGGAAGAAGTCTCTTTGATTATGAGGAGACCTTGCCCCATCTCATATTCTTTTGACTTGGCATCCTCAGACTTTTCTGTTTTGAAATATGATAAACATTTATTGGGAAGAAGTCTCTTTGATTATGAGGAGGTCATTACTGCTGTGAGGAGCTAGTCTGCCTCTGAATTTGTTGACTTCTACAAAACTGGGATTAAACAACTATTCCACAGATGTGAGAAGTATGTGGCCCTAGGAGGTGGGATATGTAGAGAAGAAAGAGTTGGAAGATCAAATTTCAAATCCTTAGTACTGCAAAGTCGCGGATTTGAACGATTGCAATACTAATAATTATAACTAAACCTAACGGTTCTCACGACGCTGCAAATTCCAGAGTTCGCCTGAGCTCAGGTCTTTAACTAAGTTCTAACTTAAACTAATTAGCTAAGCTCAGGTCTTTAAACTAAGTTCTAACTTAAATATAATTAACTACAAAACAATCTAACAATAAAGTAAGATTGAATCTAACAAGAATGCCTTTAAGAATACGAAGAAGCCACTATCAACAGCTCACTGAGTTTGAACGAGGTCGTGTAATAGGGCTACGAGAAGGTGGATTTTCTTTCCGCAATATTGCAGAAAGACTTGGCCGGA